>CAUYLG010038221.1:0-37568 GCA_963573385.1 Cacajao melanocephalus | reverse complement strand
GTGTGGCTCCTCCGCCGGGAATCTCCTAGTCTGTGGGCAACAAAAATTCGTCTGAAAGTGCGGCGTCCACTCGCTCTCTGCGCTTTCACCGGGAACTACAGTCCTGAGCTGTTGTTAATTGGCCATCTTGGATCTCTCTCTGACTTTGTTTTTAGGAATGGAAACATAAAGGATTTTTTTAAAATTTTGTTTTTGTTAAGTGCAACTTCAAAAGTGTAAGTAGGGATGGCCTTGGACAACTATGGCTTTTTTTATGCGGTAAAAAATACTTACCATAAAATTTATCATTTTAACCATTTGTAAGTGTACAGTTCAGTAGTGTGAACTATATTGACCTGTTTGTCAGAACTCTTTTTATCCTGAAAAACTGAAATTCTGTACCATTAAACAACACATCCTCAATCATTTCTTCCCCAAAACCCTAGAAACACCATTCTGCTTTCTGTCTTTCTAAATTTGACTACTTTAGATATCTCATGTAAGTGGAATAAGACAATATTTATCTTTTTGTGACTGGCTTATTTTATTCAACTCAACGTCCTCAGGTTCATCCATGTTGTAGCATGTGTCAGAATTTCCTTCATTTTTGAAGCTAAAAATTATTTATTATTATCATTTTTTAATTTTAATTTTTATTTATTTTTTTTATTATTATCCACATTTCATTGATCCATTCATTTATCAGTGGTGATTTGGTTGTTTCCATCTTTTGGCTATTGTGAATAATACTACCATGAATATAGGTGTGCAAGTATCTGTTTTAATTCCTGCTTTCACTTCTCTTAGGATTTTATCCAGAAGCGAAATTGCAGGATAACATAGTAATTTTATTTGTTAATTTTTGGAGGAACTGCCTGATATGGTTTGGCTGAGTCCCCACCCATATCTCATCTTGAATTGTAGTTCCCATAATCCCCAGGTGTTATGGGAGGGACCCAGTGGGAGGTAATTGAATCATGGGGGCAGTTACCCACTGCTGTTCCCATGATAGTGAGTGAGTTCTCAGTAGAGCTGATGGTTTTACAGGGGCTTTTCCCCCCTTGCCCATCATTTCTCCTTCCTGCCGCCATGTGAAAAAGAATGTGTTTGCTTCCCCTTCTGCCACAATTGTAAGTTTCCTGAGGCCTCTCCAGCCCTGTGGAACTGTGAGTCAATTAAACCTCTTTCCTTTATAAATTACCCAGTGTCAGGCAGTTCTTTATAGCAGCATGAGAACAACTAATACATTGCCATAGTGTTTTTCACAGCAGCTCCACCATTTTATCTTCTCCAACAGTACACGAGGTTCCAATTTCTCCAGATTCTCGCCAGCATTTGTTATTTCCCATGTGTGTTTTTTTCAGTTAGTAGCCATTCTAATAGAAGTGCAATGAGAAAATGAAGTTTTGGCCATTAAACTGTTTTATATATTTATTTCCTAGTGCTATCTATTAAGAAGGCTTATTATGGAACTACCTAAGGGGTCCTTAGATGGTTTCAAGTGAGGGGCTGCCACACCAAAAAGACCAAGCGTGTGATTAGAGATTGGAAATTTCAGATCCACCCCATTCCCCTAACTCCCTAGGAGGAGAGAAGAACTGGAGATTAAGTTCAGTCATATGGCCAATGACTTAATCAATCATGCCTACATAATGAAACTTCACTAAAAACCCTGGACACCATGCTCAGGGGAGGTTCCTGGTGCTAAGAGGGTGGCACATCTGGACTCTGTAGAAGCAGAGGCTCCTGTGCTTATGACCCTTCCAGATCTCATCCCATGTACCTCTTTATCTGGCTGATCATTTGTATCCCTTATAATAAAATGGAAATTGAAAGTGTAGAGCTTTCCTCAATTCTGTGAGTTGTTCTAGTGAATTATCAAATCTGAGAGGCTGTGGGAAATCTTTAATTTGTAATTGTCCTGGCAGAAGTGCAGGTTGCTTGGGGACAGCTGAAATTTGCTGTTGGAATCTGAAATGGGACAGTCTTGTGGGACTAGGTCCTTCATTTGTGGGTCTTCAGTAATTCTGGGTAGTGTCAGAATTGAATTGAATTGTAGGACACTCCAAGAATTGGTGTCAGAACACACAAAGAAAATCATGAGGAATTCCAGCCTGTCTTGGTTATCCACAGAGAAGTTTCTCTAGTACAGATCAGTTAAAAAAATTAAACATTGTAGTACTAGAAATCATACATTTTATGAGACAGCTGTATGTAGCAGAAAGTACATTAAAAGCAGCTCTTAATAACTGTGTTAATAGATATTATTGTGTTAATAGTTAATGGTTATTTCCAATAACCTTGGAAAAGTCATCTTGACCTTGAAGATTCATAGTCCCCACATCTTTATAAACGAGGATAATGATACCTACCTGTGATTATTAGTTTTATGTGTCAGCTTGGCTGTTCCATGATACCCAGATATTTTGTCAACATTCTGGATGTTTCTGTGAGGACGTTTTGTATGAGGTTTATACTTAAATTAGTAAACTTTGACTCAAGCAGATTGCTCTTCATTAGTGGGTGAGTCTCATCTAATCAGTCAAAGGCCTGAATAGAAAGAAATACCTACCTCCCTAGGGCAATAAGAATGGACTCAACTGCAGAATTAGCTCTTCACCTGGGTCTCCAGCCTGTCAGTCTACACTGCAGTTTGAACTTGCCAGCCTCCATAATTATGGGAGTTAATTTCTTAAAATAAATCCCCCTCTCTATCATTCTCTCTCTTCTCTCTCTCTGTCTCTTCTCTCTCATTAAAAATCTGTGTATAACTTTTGATGTCCCCAAAACTTAACTATTAATAGCCTACTCATGACCGGAATCCTTATCAATGACATAAACAGTCAATTAACACATTTGTGTATTATATGTGTTATATACTGTATTCTTATAATAAAATAAGCTAGAGAAAATGATATTAAGAAAACCGTAAGGAAGAGAAAATATATTTACTATTTATTATGTGGAAGTGGATTGTTATAAAGGTCTTGATCATTGTCTTCATGTTGAGTAGGCTGAGGAGAGGGAGGAAGAGGGTTGATCTTGCTGTCTCAAGGGTGGCAAAGGAAGAAAATTCACATATAAGTGGACCCGAACGGTTCAAATTTATGTTGTTCAAGAGTCAACTGTATACACACACACACACACACACACACACACATGCTCACACACATCCTACTGGTTCTGTTTCCCTGAAGAAACTTGACTACACTATTTTATCTGGTTGTTGTGAAAATTAATGAGATAATGTATATGAGACCATTTGTTAATTTTAAAGCACCATAGCACATAAGGATGGTTGTCTGCCTAGTATATGTAATGTGTAATGAGCTTTGCTGACACTGTATAGACATGTAAATTAACATTTACAATGTGGTCATAGAGTCAATATTAGCGATAAATGGATTCAGAATATCATAGGAGAAGCTAGAAGATAGCAACAAGTTGGGAGAGGAGCCTCCTAGACTTGTGTTCTGGACTGATAGAGCATTTGTTGCCATAGTTAACTTGATGTGGACAGGAAACCATGGCTTAGCTGGCTTAGTTCAATTTACATATTCAGCATCTAGCCTAACACTTTGGACACTATTGTTGCCCAGATAACTGCTAAAGAATAAGTGAATTTTATGTACATAATCACTTCAAAATTACACTTTTGTGAGTGACTAGGGGACTTTGTGTTAACTGGAGCATTAACACGAAGCACTTTAGCATATGGCATGGGAGGTTAGAATATGTATGTGTTGAGGCTGGGCATGGTGGCTCATGCCTGTAATCCCAGGACTTTGGGAGGCTGAGGCGAGTAGATCACAAGGTCAGGAGTTTGAGACCAGCCTGGCCAATATGGTGAAACCCTGTCTCTAATAAAAATACAAAAATTAGCAGGATGTGGTGGCTCACACCTGTAGTCCCAGCTACTCGGGAGGCTGAGGTAGAAGAATCACTTGAACATGGGAGGCGGAGGTTGCAGTGAACCAAGATTGCACCACTGCACTCCAGCCTGGGTGACAGCAAGACCGTATCTCACAAAAATATATATATATATATATACATATATATATATATACATATATATATATATATACATATATATATATATATATATATATATATATATTTGAAGCTGGTAATGCCTTCAGAAGTGTTGAATGTCAATTAATCATAGTCTGTATGCCAAATAATAGAGCTAGAAGCTTAGGCTGGCTGGGGAAAGCCAAAGCCATGAACCCAGGATGATTCCATGAATAAATACACAGCCAGACTTCACTATCTAAAATGAATAGCTTTGCTTCCTGGGACCTTTGCTGAACCTTGCATAATAGCAAGGTGCAAAAATAACCTGGAAGAAAAATCAGGGCACTGCTCCAAATGCATACTTTAAAAACTCCAGGACAGTAACGGGAATGTATTTAGCAACACAGCAAATACTACCCAGTGTCACTTGTCAGCTCAAATCACTAGATGACATTCCTTGTAGCAGTCAATGACCAGTCTGGACTGCATTAGCATGCTTCACAACTTTATGGATTGTGGCTTATGTGGGCAGCTATTTTGAGACTCAGGCATGGAAGAATATGGTTGCTTTCAAAATAATCTAGGCAAAAAGCTAAGTCTGAGAAAGAAGACCAGTCTTGTGGCTTTTTGGAAAGTATGTCATCATAGTGATTATTTCCAGGCTTCTCTGGATATGGCCAGCATGGTGGTTAATGCTGAGTGTCAACTGGATTGGATTGAAGGATACAGAGTATTGATCCTGGGTGTTTCTGTGAGAGTGTTGCCAAAGGAGATTAACATTTGAGTCAGTGGGGCTAAGGAAGGCAGATCCACCCTTAATCTGGAGGCACAATCTAATCAGCTGCCAGGGAATATAAAGCAGGCAGAAAAACTTGAAAAGGTGAGACTGGCCTAGCCTCCTAGCCTACATCTTTCTCCCATGCTTTTTGCCCTCAAACATTGGATTCCAAATTCTTCAGTTTTGGGACTTGGACTGGCTCTCCTTGCTCCTCAGCTTGCAGACAGCCTATTATGGGACCTTGTGATCATGTAAGTCAATACTTAAGAAACTCCCATAGATAGATAGATAGATAGATAGATAGATAGATAGATAGATAGATAGATAGATAGATAGATAGATATAGACACACACACACACACACACACACACATACACACACATATTATTAGTTCTGTCCCTCTAGAGAACCCTAATACAGCCAGTAAAGAAGAGACCTTCACGATAGCCTGCCTTAAATTAAAACAACAGTGAGGTCTTATTTTCCATCTATAAAATTGAGAAGGAATTTTAAAAATAATGGTATTACTGAGAAGATGCCCCAACACTGCTAATAGGAGGGTCATTTGGCCAAAACCAATTTTTAAGAATGCATAATCCTTTGACTCCACAATTTCACCTCTAAGAATTTATGCCAAGAAAATAATCCCATATCAGTGCAAAGATCTATTCTTTAGTTTAGGTGCAGCCCAGTGTTAATTATAATAGTTAAAATATTAGAAATAAATAATATGTCTAACAGTAGAGAATTACCTAAAGGAATTTTGTTACATCCATATAAAGGAACAGTGTGCAACTGTTAAAAATAAGGTTGTAGAAGAATATTTGATGACCTGGAAATTTGTTCATCCTCTGTTGTTAAGTTAAAAGCAGTTTACAAAACACTGTTTACAAGTGTCCAGAACAAGTCTATGCTGTTTAAAAATCAAGCAAAAGAAGAATCCATACATGTGCACAGAAGAAAAGTCTAGAAGTCTCTACAGTGAAATGTTAATAGCAATTATCTTTGGGTGGTGGAATTACAGGTGACTTCTATAATCTTCTTTAGGCTCACCCCACCAAATTTTCTATTAAAAATATTATATTAGCAATTGAAGTAGGGAGAAGTCAAAGCATTTCAAACATTTCAAACAAAGTGAACGAAAAACAAAATAACCTCCAATGAACTAGAATTGTCTACTAATAGAGAAGCAGGAGCATTTTACAGTGCTATGCCTTAACCCTGACACATTCTAGGACCTTACATTCTAGGGTACTTGGTTCAAAATGTATTTGAGCCCTAGTAGTACAGCATGGTCTAAAAAGTTCACAGTGTTTTCATTTACCATGAAGTATTTTCTGCCCACACTATGCTAAGCCTTGTACAGCATGAAGTCACTTTCTACAGCGCCAGAAACTGATGCCGAGAAGTGGCCTGACACATTCACGTGACTGTTAGCACAGAGATTCCATCTTGGAAATGGAAGGTTTTGACCCTTTAGCCAACACTCTTCACACCACTGAAATCTAAAACTAAATCTAAAATCTAAAAAATTTGTCTCTGGAAAAATAATTGAAAAGCTCATTTCCTAGACCCACGCATAAAAAGATCTATCCTAGGTTATTGAGGAGAAGTTAGAAGTATCTGGTGAATGCTTAACCTCTGTGGAGTGATGTCATCCATGAAAGACCCAGCCTTTCCCACAAGTGTCCTTTGCTGTCCCTGACAGAGTGGATTGGAGGGATCATCTTGTCTATCCATGTCAACCATCTGCCACTAACTCAGCTGGCTGGGGAGTGGATTTGAAAATTTAAAAAGACTGATAGTGAAAATTGCTGGGAGGTAGTTTAGTTTGAATGAGTGCCCATCAAGTGATATGTGGCACTTTTCCCTGTCTACAGCTGTCTCTGGACCATAAAAAGGAAAGAGTCAAGAATATATTTATTTTTCCCATAATGAATGAGCCAGAGATCCAGAAAAATTAGGCTTAAACAGAGTGAAAAAGTGTCCCACTAGTGGTAGGACAGTAGGACAGTAGAGAAACCTCCAGACTAACTTAAAGCTATTCTCAGCTGAATCTCCTTTGTAGGTTACTCAGCCTTGACCAGATGGGTGTTTTGAATTAGACAAAATCTAGCATACTCTAAAAAACTGACAGTGGATAGAAGTTTAAGCATATAAGTTTCAGAATGACAGCTCCAAGGAATATGCATTCTTGACAGTCTTCCACAGTCCTTTAAAAATCAATAGTGAATCCAAGTTAACCCACCCTTATGCATCACTATTATGTCAGAGCTTTCCCAGGTCCTTCACCAGCCCACCATCAGGAATGTAAATGCACAGAAGGTCACAGAACATGCAACTCATGAGCTGGACTGACTCACCTTGCTGTTGCTGGTCCTCCTGCAGCTTCAGCTTACAGGTGTGCAAACTGCCGAGCAGGTGGCTGCTGCCTTTTCTTGGTATAGTAGTCATGGTCCTAGCAGTATGGCTGTGACTCAGGGATCACTAGAGCACCTCCTTCTCTTGGCCGGTCACCTAAAATGGCCTTCACCAGACACCCAGAACTACATAGGTACATGCAGATCTTGTCTTTGCATGTACAACATATACTCCTGTGCTAAACTTCCAAGATTTTTCTAGTGGTGATTCTTGAAATAAATAATCACCGATGTTACTCCTCCTAAATTTAAAGACGCTAGTTCATCTGGCTAAAAACACAACTTAACTCTTCTTTCATTTCAAAACAAATTGAAACTACGCCCCCTTATAGTGTAAAATTCTACAAATTATTTCTAACAGATTACTGTTTTGGCATTTTAAAATTCCTTTTGCTGACATGAAATCCAATGCCTCCAGTTTTTAGAGAGGACTGCTAAAGTAACACATACACAAAGAAAAAAAAATGCTGCTGATTAAGTCAAGTGATGTCTAAGCCTGATCTGAGTTACCCTGGGTGACAGCTGAAAGTGTGCAGTTCTTAAGGGAGGCTGGAAGGAGGAGGAGCGAAGTGGGCTAGGATGATTAGCATAAAGAGGCAGGCAAGATGGGTGTTGGAGCTGCTTTGAATAATAGTGACCAAAGCACGGATTCTAAAGATGCCCTGCCGTTATGTTACAGTAATTGAGTACCTGATTTCTGCCACTTTTTGGTAATTAATATGCAAGCTGAAAGCAGGAGTTTATACTGCATGGACATTCATTTGTACATGTGAAATCTAAAAGGTATAAATGGAACTGGTAATGAGCTCATGGAAATGTACTGCTGGAACTTTCAATTTCTGTAAACACCTCCTAGTCTTCAGACGGGAGCAGTTAGAGGGCAGCCTTCCTGCCAAGGCAGTTAGAGTTCTGGAAGAAAAATAAACACATAAAACATCTTTCCAGAATCCTGTTTCTGTTTCCCTTTTAGAGTTCCTATTGCTACTTCTAGGTCATAGAAGAAAGTAATTTCCAGTTTTACTTGTTGGCTATTTCATTACTGTTTAAAAGCATAAACCCCAAACACCTTTAATTTAACTTGAGAGCCTGCCATGACTGAAGTCATAATAAATGCTGGTAGGTCCTGTCCTTCAAGAGTCATAGCTCTTCCCAGATTCAGAAAGAAGGTAGTGGGCAGGACTAAGGAGAAAGGCAGAGCTGTTTAGCCTCAGAGTCTGGACCCTGCAGCTTCTTAGGTACATTTGGAAATTGGTGTTAAACTTGACACTGTAATGAATTTACCTCCTAACCAGATCTGGGAGGCTGCCCTCATTTTACTTTGAGGCAATCAATAATTCCCCAAGTATAGTCTGGTTTATGAAAATCTTTATGAAATAGGTGATTGCTCTTTTGTAATTCTTGAATGCTTTAATTGTTTCAGTAGTCTATCTGCTGCAGTTTTCGGCCTATCACAGTGTAACAGATGACAGAAGTGTTTTGCTACTTTGAAAGAGAGTCTTGTTATTGGAGAGCCATAGTTTCTACTTTAAATGCCTGCTATTCATCTCATCTTCTGCAAAAGCTATGGTGGAAAGCCAGGTGATTTTTTCTGAATAATGTAAAGTTATTGATATTTTATCAAGTTATGTACCTCACTAATAAGCATATTATTATACAGTACAAAACTGTAAGGCAGCCCTTTTGAGAAATACATTTTAAAATGTTTTATGATGAAAAAATTTAAAAATACATGACTAGGAGAGAATAGCACAGTAAGCCCTGCATACTCATCACTTGGATTCAATAATTATCAACTCATAGACAATCATGTCTCAAAACTGTGTTTTATCATAGCCATTCTCTCCCTTATTACACCACTGGAGTTGAAGCATTCAGATATCATTGCATTAATAAATATTTCAGTATATATTTCTAAAATATGAGGATTTAAAAATAGTCATAATAAGATAGTCACACTTGTTACAATTAAATGTGATGCTTTACATTGTGCAAACTGCCTGTAATTAAGTATCCAAGCAGTGTTCTTATTTTCCTGATTGTCTCCTAAACTTTTTTATCTTTACTTTTTTTTTGCAAATTGAGACCTAAAGGGCCACACATTGTATTTGGTTGGTATGTTTCTTAAGTCTTTTTTAATCTATAGGTTCATCTCAGAGATAAATGTTGCTTGGAGATGAATATCTACACTTACCCTAATTTATGTCTGATTTTTCAAGGAAGCCCCCTAGATGCCTCCATTTTTCTTACTCGGGGGAAAAAAGAGAAGAAAAGGAATGGTCATCTGGCCGTGGAGGTTAAGACATCCAGCTTTCTTGTTCACAGTGTTCTTATTCACGTATGGTGTAACCTTGACCAAGGCGCATAACATCTCTGGGTTTGTGTCTTCGTTTGTCATATGAAACAAATGTTTGTTAAGCAATGTGATAAATAATTCAACACTCATTCTTTGGATATAAAGGCCTGGGAAAGGGAGGAGTATCCTGCTTTGTCTCTGACTAGAGCCTAAGGAGAAAGAAATAGATTTAAAACTAAAATCTGGGTAGGATTTAGGGATGTATTTGAAAATCTAGCCCCTCAGTTTTCAAACTTAGCTAAGTATCATAAATACCTGGGCAGTGTTGTAAAGATGTAGATTCCTGAACCCCAGCTGCACAGTCTGATGTCTAAGGTGGAGTCTGGAAGCTATGTATTTTTATAAGTCCTCTGGTCTAAATAAACAAGCATTACCTGCTTAAACAGGGCTGGTTTGTTCCACTATTTCATTCATTGTATCTTTCTTGAGGCCTGATACAACCAAACAAGCACTCCTTAAACAGTAATTTCAAGTGCCACAACATAACAGGACAGGGAGGATACAAAGGAATGCTACTGGTTCCTCTTTTGTGCATCAACAAGGCAGTCCTGGGCAGTGGCCCTGTGATGGATTAGCCGCGTCGAGGGACCCTGGCTGGGTTCTGATACTGCATGTTGAGTTCCACTGCTGTTGTTGAAGGAGTCTCTGGTTTGATTTACCAGTTTCCACTGGAAATCAGCCAGTATGGTGGAAAGCAGCATGTTACAGGAGTACATAAGATAACCTCAGATGTATTGGCTGCAGTGGGATGAGGGACTACTTTGCTTCCCCCTTTCCCCACTTACTTTCCAGAAACACCACCAAATTAGTTCACAATGGGCATATTGTATCTTTCTTTTTGCTTGTAAATGAAAACAAGAAATCAGATTGCAAAAGTCTGGCTGGATCAAGAAACAGGAGAGTCATCTTTGGCATTTTTACTTATAATTGATTGATTAAAAATGAATTTGAATCTTATAAAATCCAAACTTCTTCCCTTATCAAATCTCTGTGGTCCGCCCCTCCTCCCGCCCCTGCAAAATACCACTGGTTTCCCTTTCCTGGGTTTTTCCTTATCGCCATAACTTCTCTGCTTGATCTATGTCTTTGTACTTCTGGAATAGTAAAGTGAAACAGCACATCTAAGATAATCAGTCATATCAGCTGGCACTTTGGGGATGGATACTTCCAAAAATTGATATTTTATTGTTAGAATTTATACCGCAGAAAGCATACTGTGTGGTTGAATAAGCTAAATGGTATTAAGTTTATAGAAGAGTTTCCTTTTCTCAGTTGAACCATATTCAAAAAGCAGAAACACATGCATTTAAAATTAGTCCACAAGTGAGTTACTCGTTTAGTTAATAACCTGCCATGTTTCAAAAGCATTTGTGATGTCTAGTCTGCAAGTATATCTATTCTTTGAAGGCCTTTGGACTGCTTTGAATGAAAGGTGTTATATAAGTAAAAAGCAACAGTATTGAATTTATCACTTTATTCCTTAAAGAATAAGCTTAAAGACCCCTAACAGTATGCAAACATGAAAACTGTGAGCCCCTGGGATTAGCCTCACTGTGATCCCCAATGTACTGCAGGAATTATTAAATGGTTATTATAGTTGAAGGCTGATGAATTAGTGTTAAGATTTTAGATTTTCTGTTGACTTTTTTTTTTTTAAATCCCTTGCTCCTTTATATCAAGCAGTGGTTAATTTTGTTTTCCAGATCACTCTTCCTTACTATACAATCAGAGATATTGTAGATGAGAGCATTGAGTTTCAGGATCCCTATGGTATATATTGTAAAGCCTCTACAAAGGCAGGCTTTTCTGCTATCCAGAGCCATGTTACTACTCCAAAGTACTATAGCGTTTAGCTCATAGAGTTTCCCAGGTGGCACAGTTGGCTGGATTCCCATAATTGCCATCTGTACATAGGAAACACAAATAATGATAGAGATTGTTTCACTTGAATACTTGCTCCTGTCCATGGATTCAAGAGACTACACTGGCATAGCACCAAACTGCTTACTTATCAACTTATCAAAGGTGCTCTCTGTCCTGAAACTGCTACAATTGATCTTTAATCCATTGAACACCAACATTTGGATCATGTTTATCATAAATATTGCCTCATTACATAAACTGTGCACTGGCAGTTCAAACTAATTTGGGCCCTTTTGCTGATGAGCCTTAGATTTGGCTGCTGCAGGGCTCCCTCTGGAGGTCGGCAGAGTCCAAGTTCAGTGAATATTAAAATAGCCTTGGCCTTGGCACAAGATAAACCCATGTCTTTTCATCCAGCGCCCACAAGAATGGAGTCCTGTATTTGGGAGCTTAGAAGATGATTATCTGTATCTGAGACTGGCGGAAAGTTACCTGATTATCCTCCTATAAGTGAAATGTGATCACTGCTATGTGCTGGTATTTAATCTTCTGAAGCTCTACAATTTTCTATAAAACAAAACAAAATAAAACCATAGGTCAGAAAAATGCCAGGCTTTATTTTATTTGTTTGTTTTAGTGACAGGGAAACCCAGAGTAAGGTAGTTCTGGTTCTAAGATGACCATCCTCTGGGTAGGATCAAATCATCCCACAGAGTCTAAATTCCATTTAGAAGTATTTGAAGCACATAGGCATTGGAATCAACGGGTTTGCAGCACAACTTAACTCTTTGAAGGTAAATATGCACTAACTAGGATCAGTTTCAAAATAAAGTAAATTAGCTTGCACGAAATCAGACTTTTGCTACTTCATTTGAATTGGCATTTGCAGGAATAAAATAAGAGCAAACCATGTTTCTCACTCCCTCCCTAATAATTTCTTCTTTCCTTTTAGTAGGTTTATTTGTTATTTGCTCCTTTCTTTTCTTCCTTCCTTCTTTCCCCTTTTCTTTCACTCATTTTGTTTTATGTTAATTAGATGAACTATAACATAATTTTGACGTATTAAAAATAAATTATTCTATATCTGAGATTTGCTTCAAAATAACATAGGAGAGGGAGATTTGGGGAGGTAAAGATGAAAGAAGATTGGCTATAAACAGGTAATTATTAAAACTGAATCATGATTGCATGGGGATTTATAATGCTTTCGTGTCTACTCTTGCATATTTTACAATTTTTGTGATAGAGCCCTTTAAAATATAATTATTCTTAATGAATCTGATTGAAAGGGTACAGGGAACAGGCAATGTGCTAGATTTATTAAAGTATGTCAGCAACTCTTCACTTTTTTACTTTTTATGTTATACAATGCACACACAAAATTATTTTAAAATGTTAACATTCATAATGTGTTAGTGTGGCAGTACTACATGAATATGATTCATAAACATACATACAAACCCACATCAGGGTACATTCTCAAGCATTTGTTGTTGACAGGGGTGCATGATCGTCAAGTTTAGAGACCTCCATTACAGAGGAAGAGGGCTGGACCTTGTGGGAGGATGATGCTCTCTTTTAAAGAAAACAAATAGTCATTTTACTTCTTCATTCTCAACTGTACAGCTGTTCTTTCTTACATCCTTCTTCTAATTTTATTAGCACTTTTTCAATTCTACTTCTAAAATAAAACTGAGTGTGTCTTACCCAGTTAGGCTGCTATACAAGATTGTAATAGACAAGATGGCTTATAAACCACAGAAATTTATTTCTCACAGTTATGGAGGCTAGGAAGTGCAAGATCAAGGCACAAGTCAAGTTCTGGTGAGGACCTTCTTCCAGACTGCAGACTGCTATCTTCTAATATTCTCACATGGCGGAGAGGGTGAGAGAACTCTCTGAAGTCACTTTTATAAAGGCACAAACCCCATTTATGAGGGCCCCATCCACATGGCTTAATTACCTCCCAAATGCTTGCCTCCTAATGCTATCACATTGGAGATTAGGATTTCAACATAATAATTTGGGAGAGGGGGTACAAAAGATTTAGTGTTTAACCAGTTGCCTTCTCAAGGGTGGAAGAGAGTTTTTAACCCAAATTCAGCTCCATGATGGGCCAATGAAGAAAAACTGTCTATGAGCTATTTAGATTCCCTAACTTCTTACTGTTGAACTAAAACTACTTGCTTCCTAGCCCATTGATGCTGTATATTAGTGCATGCACGTGTGCGCATGTGTGCGCGTGCACACACACACACACACACACACCCCTCTTATCCTTTCCTGGCATTTGCAACTGTCATGAGAGGATCAAGTGTTGTAGCTTAGATATTGATCTGTGGCTTCAAACAACAGCAGTACCTAATGAGCTGCAGGTGGGAAATCCTAGGACCCCAAGAAAGCTCCCTGAACAGTTGTATCAGTACCATGGCCATCGAAGTCCTCCCTCATTGCTCAGTGAGGACCCAGAGAGACTGGGCTTGGAAAAGCTGCAAGAATCAGAATATAGGATCTTTTTCATGGCCTCAGGATCACCATATGAAAGTGGTGGAGAATAAATCAAGAAAGAATCAGCCTTCTGCTTTTAATCCTTTAAATTGCTCCTCAAATAGTGAGAGCCTGAAGCTCTCCCAGGACCTCTGAAACCTAAAATTAAGTGTTATTGGCACAATTAGACAAAGCTGCTGAATGTTTTTCTGCTCCCCTTTTCTGTGTATTTCAAATATCAGCTATATCAGCAAACTTATACTTCTTCATTGTCAGCTTTTTCAAAGTAAAAAGTGTTTTTAGGATCAGGATAAGCAAACAAAACAGATGATCCTAGAGATCATTATACAATGTATGCAATATCATATGTCACTTAAAATAAAACTAAAAAGAGAGATTGAATCTTAAATAGAAATTATAAGGCAAGTGAGAAAGGGTGTTTTAAAATTACTTATTGGAGAAACTAATCAAAATAGCAGGCTGAGCATACACTTCCAAATACATTTAAATGATATAAAAATTATACAGAGAAATAAAAAATATAGATGAACATACATTAGAAAGTTATCTTTAAGTATCTGCCATTATTGGATCATTAAAAGAACTTACTGGAAGTAAAAAAGAGATAGGATCTGAACAATGAGCAGAATAAACTAGTAAAAGAAAAGGCTCAGAGCCAATAAATATGCATATCATTGCATATTAATGAAAGAAATGCCTATGAAACAGTCATGTTTATCTGTAGGATAAATCCTGACAATTGTCTATTAAAATGTGAATTATCTGCCTGGGAAAGGTTTTTAAACAGAAACCAGAAAGAGAAGCAGAGCCAGCAGTGCCCTAAGACCTCTCTTTTTCCCTTTCCCCGTGGGGAGAGGTGAGGAGAGAAACTGAGAATTGGAGAATGTCTTCAGGCTGCCTATCTGTTCTATATCCAAAACCCAAAAGTGAAGTTTGTCAACACAACCAGTGTGCTTACACAAAGCTTGTGGTCAACCCTTAGGAAAAGGCTGCTGGAGAAAAAGACCCGCATAGCTGCAGAGGAAAATCATGCTAACTCCCTATACTAATCAAACTAGATTTTTACCCACAAACATGACCTACCAATGGAGAATATTTGAGGAAAATTAATAGTAGAAAGGAAAAGGACCAGAATGAGCAAACAGAACAGATGACCCTGGAAAACAAAAATAACACAAGAAACTGAAGAGACCTTAAAAATTTTTAATTGATGTCCAGAGAAAAAGATAGAGTATTGCATCCATAATATAAGAATAGGCTGCCATAAAAATGAGCTATCATGGAAAAAATTCTTGAAAATTAAGAATAAGATTGCCAAAACAAACAAAATCTTTAAAAAGCTGAACCCAATGATGAACATGACTAAGGTAGAATTAGTCATAGAAGGTAAAATCAAGGAAATCTCAAAGAATACAGAGCAAAAAGAAAAATGGGTGAACAAGTTGAAGCTGAAGCATAGAAGGTCAGTCTTAGGAAATCTCTCTGTCACTTCACTAATGAGCTGTGACGTTGGACAAACACCATAATACTAATAACCTACCTTAAATGTGTATTTGCTATTTGCCTGGCAGTGTTCTAAGATCTTACCCGTATTAACTCATTTAATTCACTCAGTGGACTTTTAACTAATGGATATATTTCTAGATGCCATGATCTATCATAACCTTGGCTTCAGGAGCTGAGTGTTTGTAATGGTTTTATCTGATAAATTAGTTTCTCTACAAGGTACTAAATAAGTGCCATAGAGTCTGCATCTTACCCTCCATTCCTCCTTTCAAATGTTAGCCAGGGATTCTTTCTCTCCCTCCCTGAAAATGTTGCTGCAGCTGTAGTAGAGAGAAACAAAAGATGCAAACGTAGAATCATCTAATCACATAGCCAAGAAATGTTAGACAAAAGGCAATGCCACAGGGACAGTGGCAATCCACTGACATGTTGTGTCAGCCTAAACAGAGCTTCAAATAATATTCAATTAACTATAAATATTTTTAAAGACATGTAGATTTTATGTAAAATTCTAAATTTCAGGTTCTTATCACAAAATTGGACCCCCCAATTGTACCTCCTTCCCAAAAAGCCATTGTAATAGGCTCTAAAATACAGTAGCTCAAACAAGATAAACTTTTCTTTCTTCCTTACAAAATAGTCCAGCGATGTGCAAGTGGTCCAGAGTGGACAGCTGGCTCTATCAGAGGTTATCCAGGAAGCAGCTTGGTTGCTTCTATTTTCTTGTTCCAAAAAAATTTATTTACTGTTAATATTTTGGATCTTTAAAAATTACTATCTTCACCAGAAAATAAATTCTTTTCCTTTTGTAAGCACTGATATATTGAATGAATTAGGGCAAATTTAAATCTCCTGCATCTTGTAGATGATAAACAGAAATATAAAACCACTAAATTTGTTCTTCTTTAAATCAATAAAATATGACTTTTTTTTAAGACAGGCTGGAGTACAGTAGCACCATCCAGGCTCACTGCAGCCTCCCTCCCAGGCTCAAGCGGTTCTCCCACTGCAGCCTCCTGAGTAGACTATAGGCATACCACCACACCCAGCTAAATTTTTGTATATTTTGTAGAGATGAAGTTTCATCATGTTGCCTAGGCTGGTCTCGAACTCTGGGTCTCAAGCAATCCACCCACCTCGACCCCCCAAAATGCTGGGATGACAGGCAACCTTAAAATTTATCATGCACTGTTTTAAAGATTATAGATAGAGATTTGGTAAGACAAAACAGACAGTAACAAAAAATTCTCTGCAAAACATGACATATAACCTATAATGACATGGATGATGCTAAAGAAGAGAGAAATATAAGTTGCACCTATTCATATGTACACAGATGCCTTGTTTGTACTAATAGTGAATGTCTATTCTATACTCCTTTCATAATCTTCATTCTGAAGCAGGTATTGTTGAGTGCCTGCCCAACAGTATTTCCTTCTTCCTTTTTTTCAGATAGAAATCTGATCATGTGCAGTCATCTGCTTCAGGAGAGGTGGTCCTCATCCCCTCAATAAGGATCAGTCTGACTCATCATGAAGACCCCATCCTCCTTGCCAGTCACTGCTTTAGGTAGGACATAGGATGCTGTCAGTCCAATGATATGAGAAGGGAATCTACTGGACTGGGTGGTGGAGCTCTGGGAAAGGTTTTCTCAGAGGCAATGGGAAGAAATGGGTTCCTTTTTCTGCTTCTCGATATTGTCATTACGATATGATATTCTAAGATGGCTTAGAGGGGACCTAGTCTGAAGAAAAGGTGGGACATTCCTGGGTCTTCTCGTGATATTGTTGAGCCACAAAATTAACCAACCTGAGCACTGCCTCACCTCTGGAATTCTTTTCATGTGAGATGATAAATTGCTTTATTGCTTATGTACTCAAGTGGAAGCTTCAACTTTAAGTTTGCTTGCCACTAAAGGCATCCCAACCAATGCATATTTATCAGTTTATTAAAAATTCTGTTTCATTTTCCTTACCAACTGATTACTAAAATGTAGTGTATTTAACAGTGTTCCCCAAAAAGACATGTCCACATCCTAATTCCTGGAACCTGTGACTGTTACCTTATTTGGAAAAAGGGTCTTTGCAGATGTAATTAACAATCTTGAGATAAAATCATCCTGGATTATGGCAGGGTGAGGGTGCTAAATTCAGTGATAAGTATCCTTGAAAGAGACACACCCCAGAGTTCTAACAGACAGAAGAGGAGGAGGCAATGTAACCAGAAAGACTTATTGTAAGATACCCCGTTACTTGTAGTCAAAATCATTCTGATGCAAGCATTTGCTGTATTTAACACATTAAATTAAGTACTGGGGATTCAGTAGTGAGCAATACAGACACAGATCTTACCTGCATGTAGCTATAAGCTTTGGGTCTGACAGTGGGTTCAAATTCGAGCTTTGATGCTTTTGGACTTAAAACACTGGGGAAGTTATTTAGTCTCTCTGAGCCTGTTTCATCATTTTCAAAACAGGAATGGATAATATTACTTCCCTCATAGATCTGTAGTGAAGATAAAGTGAGATAACACAGTGTTTAGCACGTAGGAATATCTCAATAACTAATAAACATGAGATGTGCTGGTAGTAGAAATAGAAATAGAAAGAGAAGAATGGCACAAAAGTCATTTTAAAGGAAGAATACCCAGGATTTTGGTAAACTGCTATAAAAATATTTGAGAGCTTAGTTTTCTTTCACAAGGATTTAAAGTATTCTGATATCTTCTTTGATTTATAGCTCATTTAGAAACATATTGCTTAATTTTCAGATGTGCAAAGAATTTCAAGTTCTCTTTGTGTTATTGATTTCTGGCTTAATTCTGTGGTCAGAGAATATCCTTTGTATTATTTTAATCTTTTGAAATTTTTGTATATTTTAAGTTCAACATGTGGTCAGTTTTCACAAATGTTCTCCATATATTTGAAAAGAATGTATTCTAGAGTTGTTTAGCTCTATATGCAGTCTATATATGTCAATTAGGTCAAGTCAGTTAATCATATTGTTTAAATCTTCTGTATCTTTACTGACTTTTCTGGTCAGCTTTCTCTGATTTGTTGAGAGAAGCATATTAAGGTATCCTCTTGAGTTCCCTTTTAAATTAAATATTAAAATATCCTCTATGATTCCCTTTTTAGTTTTTCTCTTTTTATTTATCTTAATTTTTGCTTTCTATATTTTGATTCTGTTAATTGCTTTTGCACTTATAATTGTTACATCTTTCTCGTGGAGTAACCCTTTTAGCAATAAAACGTCCTTTTCCTAACCTCGATAAATGTTTTAGAAGACTCTACTTCATTTGCTTTTAATATAGCTCCATTTTGTATTTGTTAAGGTGTACATGGTATATCATTTTTCCACAAACTTTTGTTTTCAATTTATCTATATCACTATATTTCAGGTGTATTTCCTGTAAGCAATGTACAATTATTTTTAAAAATCTAGTTTAACAATCTTTTTCATTTGAGTATTTAATCTATATATTTTCATGTCATTAGTGTATATATTTGTTTTTAAACTACTATTTCAGTATTTGTTTTCTATTTCCCCAACATTTTCTGTGTTTCTTTTCTTTCTTGCCCTTTTGGATTAATGATTGCTTATTTTTCACTTTTTCCTATTACCTTGTTAGTTACCTTTCAGAAATGATTCTTTCAGTCATTACTCTAAAGATTATCACATATATCCTTGACTTATTAAAAACTAATATAAATTAATCCTTTATTACTTCCTGTATAATATGAGAACCTTGGAACACTTTAACTTCATGTAGGCACCTTCTGCCTTTTGTGCTCGTGTTTTCATGTGTTTTAATTCCAGATATAGTTTAAATCGCACAATGCATGATTGGTTGTTTTATAATACATTTATTTTATGTATCAATATATTTAGATTTATCCATATATTTATCCTTTCTGCTGCTCTTTATTTCTTCCTGTTATCTCCATGCTTCAAACTGGGAAATTTTTTTCTCTCCAGTCCATGGCAGATTATACATTTTTTTCTTATGAAAATGAAATTATTTACTTTTACTTTCAAACAATTTTTGCTGAGTATAGAATTCTTGATTGTACTTATTTTCTTTTACAACTTTGAAGATGCCATTATATTGCTTCTGGTTTCTGCTATTTCTACAAAGAAGTCATCTGTCACACTGTTGCACCTTTAAAAGTAATCCGTGATTTTTCTCTGGCTGCTTTTCAGATTTTCTCATTTTCTTTAGTTTTCAGCAGTTTTACCAAAATGTAAATAAGTGTGTGTGGTTTATTTTTCATGTTTTTCCTGTGTGAGGTTCATAGCACTTCTTGAACCAATGATATGATGTCTTCTATTAATTCTGGAAAATTTTTACTTCAAATATTTTCTTAAGCTTATTGTGTCTCTTTTCTCTCTAACAAATAATTATATTACATTTGTGGGATTTTCAACATCATGTCTTATGTGTCTTTTATACTTGTTTCTGTATTTCCATTCTGTCTGCTCTATGTACTTCAGCCTGGATATTTTCTTTTGACTCATCTTCCAATTCATTAATCCTCTATTCAACTCTGTACAACCTGTTGTTAAACCTCTCTTTAAGCTCAGAGTTTTGGTTATTGTATTTTAGTTTGAAGATGTTCACATTTTTTATTATTATTGTTTCCCATAAAATAATTTATCTACTGGAGTTTTCTATCATGTTTTCTAATTACTGAATATGTGAATCATGGTAATTATAATTTATGTTTCTTGTACCAGGAAGCAATATATTTTCTTTTAATTTTTAATTTTTGTGGGTACATAGTAGGTATATTTAGGGGTACATGGGATGTTTTGATACTGGTGTGCAGTGCATAATGATTGCACCATGAGAATGGGATATTCATCCTCAAGTATTTATCCTTTGTTTTACAAATGATCCAATTATTCTCTTTTAGTTATTTTAAGATGTACAATTAAATTATTATTGACTATAGACACCCTGTTGTGCTATCAAATAGTAGGTCTCATAAATTCTTTCTAAGTTTTTTGTACTCAATAACCATACCCTCCTCCCCACTCCCTCTCTCACTACCCTTCCCAGCCTCTGGTAACCATCCTTCTCTATGAACTCTATGTCCATGAGTTCAATTGTTTTGATTTTTAGATCCCACAAATAAGTGAGAACATGCAATATTTTCTTCATGTCCCTGGCTTACTGCATTTAATATGATGATCTCCAGTTCTATCCATGTTGTTTCAAATGACAGGATCTTGTTCTTTTTTATGGCTGAATAGTACTCTATTGCATATATGTATCACATTTTCTTTAGCCATTCATCTGTGGATGGACACTTATGTTGCTTCCACATCTTACTATTGTGAATGGTGCTGCAACAAACATGGAAGTGCAGATATCTCTTCAATGTGCTGATTCCCTTTGTTTTGGGAATATATCCAGCAGTGGGATTGCTGGATCATATAGTAGCACTATTTTTAGCTTTTTAAAGAAACTCCAAACTGTTCTCTATAGCTGTACTAATTTACTTTCTCACCAACAGTGTATGAGGGTTCCCTTTTCTCCACATCCTCACAAGCATTTATTATTGCCTGTCTTTTGGATATAGCCACTTTAACTGGGGTGAAATGATATTTTACTATAGTTTTGATTTGCATTTCTCTGATAATCAACGATGTTTAACTCATTTTCATGTGGCTGTTTGCCATTTGTTTGTCTTGAGAAATGTCTATTCAAGTTGTTTGCCCATTTTTTGATTGGATTATTATTATTATTTTTTGCTATAGAGTTGTTTGAGTTCCTTATATATTCTGGTTATTAATCCCTTGTCAGATGGGTAGTTTGCCAATATTTTCTCCCATTCTATGGGTTGTCTCTTCCCTTTGTATTGTATCCTTTGCTGTGCAGAAGCTTTTTAACTTGATGTGATTCCATTAGTCCATTTTTGCTAAGGTTCCTTGTGCTTTGGGGGTATTACTCAGGAAATTTTTGCCCAGGCCAATGCCCTGAAGATTTTTCTCAAAGTTTTCTTGTAGTAGTTTCAGAGTTTGAAGGCTTAGACTTCAGTTTTTAATCTATTTTGATTTGATTTTTGTTTATGGCAAGAGATAAGGTTCTAGTTTCATTCTTCTGCATATGGATATCCAGTTTTCCCAGCATTATTTATTGAAGAAACTGTTCTTTTCACAGTGTATGTTCTTGGCACCTTTGTTGAAAATGAGTTCCCTTTAGATGGTTTTGTTTGTGGAGTTTCTATTCTGTTCCATTAGTCTATGTGTCTGTTTTTATGCTAGTACCATGCTCTTCTGGTTACTATAACTCTATAGTATAATTTGAAGTCAGGTAATTTGATTCCTATCCAGTTTTGTTCTTTTTGCTTAGGATAGCTTTGGCAATTTTGGGTCTTTTTGATTCCATATAAAATTTAAGGTTATTTGTTCTATTTCTGTGATGAATGTTATTGGTATTTTGATAGAGATTGCATTGAATCTATAAACTGCTTTGGGTAGTGCAAGCATTTTAAAAATATTGATTCTTCCAGTCCATGAACATGGAATGTCTTTCCATTTTTTGGTGTCCTCTTCGATTTCTTGCAGCAATGTTTTATAGTTTAGATTATAGAGATCTTTCACTTCTTTGGCTAAGTTTATTCCTAGGTATTTTATTTTATTGTAGCTATTGTACATGGGATTGCTTTCTTGATTTCTTTTTCAGATTGTTCACTGTTAGCACAGAAAAATGCTACTGATTTTTCTATGTTGTTTTTGTATTCTGCAACTTTACTAAATTTGTCTATCAGTTCTAATTGTTTTTTTGGTGGTGTCATTATGGTTTTTTGATTTGTTTTATTTTGTTTTAAGATGGAGTCTTGTTCTGTTCCCCAAGCTGGAATGCAGTGGTATGATCTCGGCTTACTGCAACGTCTGCCTCCCAGATTCAAGCAATTCTCCTGCCTCAGCCTCCTGGGTAGCTGGGATTACAGGCACATGCCACCATGCCTGGCTAATTTTTGTATTTTTAGTAGAGAAAGCATTTCACCATGTTGGTCAGGCTGGTTTTGAACACCTGACCTTGTGATTTGCTCACCTTGGCCTCCCAAGTGTTGGGATTACAGTAGTGAGCCACAGCACCTGGGCATGTTTTTCTAAATGTAAGATCATATCACCTGCAAACAAGGATATTTTGACTTCTTTTTTTTCAATTTGGATGCCCTTTATTTCTTCCTCTTGTCTGATTGTGCTAGCTTGGACCTCCAATACTGTGTTGAATAACAGTGGTAAAAGTGGGACTCCTTCTCATTTTCCAGATGTTAGAGGAAAGGCTTTCAGTTTTTCCCCATTAAGTGATACTAGCTGTGGGTCTGTCGTACATGGCTTTTATTATGTTAAGGTGTGTTTCTTCCATATACAGTTTTTTGAAGGTATTTATCATGAAGGGATGTTAAATTTTATCAAATGCTTTTCAGCACCAATTGAAATGATCATATGGTTCTTGTTCTTCATTCTATTTATAAGATGAATCACACTGATTGATTTAGGGATGTTGAACCATCCTTGCATCCCAGTGATAAATCCCACTTGGTCATGATAAATGATCTTTCTAATGTATTGAATACAGTTTGCTAACATTTTGTTGAAGATTATTGTGTGCATCAGAAATATTGGCCTGTAGATTTCTCTTTTTGTTGTTGTGTCTTTGTCTTCTTTTGATATCAGCATAATACTGGCCTCCTAGAATGAGTTTGAAAATAATCCCTCATTCTCTATTTTTCAGAATAGTTTGAGTAGGATTGTTATTAATTCTCCTTTAACCCTTTTCCCCTTTTCCCTGAGAATACTTGCCAGCAGCACTTGTGGCTGCATCATTTACTCTGAGATAACTTTGCCATGAAATATCTCACTTTTACTATTATTTTCACATTGCTCTAGTATATCGACTTTGGAAACAGTAGACATCACTCTATACTATTCTGTTTTTAGTGGTGATATTTTTATTTACAAAATATAGTAATTCTCGATCACTGAAATGTTGTATCCTAAAAAATGTAGCATTCCTCTGTGTGACATTAACATTGTTCTTAAATACTTGTTGACTGAAGATTCATTTGATGAATCCAAGTTTTTCTAATTAGATGATTTTGATGATTCAGATGATTCTGATGTTAGTGATAACTCCAAGGACAGTTTTTATCTTTTATTTTCATATTGAAAATCACTCAGATTTGCTTCAGCTTCAAAGAATGTGTTTATGTAAAATAAAGTGAATGCTGGTAGTGAGCTGCACTTTTTTTTCTAAATGTGAAAGTTTAGAAACTGGTTAAATGTTTGGTAGAATTCAGCAGTGAAGCCATCAGGTCCCAGGCTTTTCTTTAGTGGGAGACTTTTCATTACAGCTTCTATCTTATTACTTATTATTGGTCTGTTCATGTTTTCAGTTGATTCTTGGTTCAATCTTGGTAGGTTGTATGTATCTAGGAATTTGTAAGTTTTTTCTATACTTTCCAATTTATTGGCATACAGTTTCTCTTACTAGCCACTAATGAGCCTTTGAATTTCTGCGGTATCAATTGTAATGTCTCCTTTTTCATCTCTGATTTTATTAATTTGAATCTTCTTGCTTTTTCTCTTAGTCTGGTGAAAGGTTTGTCAATTTACTTTTCTTTAACTTTTCAAAAAAAACAACTTTTTGTTTCATTGATCTTTTGTGTTGTTTTCTACATTTCATTTGTTTCTGCTCTGACCTCTCTTTTCTTTTACTAATTTTGAGTTTGATTGGTCCTGCTTTTCTAGTTCTTCAAAATGCATTATTAGATTGTTTATTTGAAATTTTTCTTCTCTTCTGATGCTGGCACTTATAGCTATAAACTTCCCTCTTAATACTGCTTTTGCTGTATCCCATATGTTTTGGTATGTTGCATTTCCATTATCATTTGCTTCAAGAAACTTTTCAATTTCCTTTTTAATTTATTCATTAACCCACTGGTTATTCAGGAGCATATTGTTTAATTTCCATTCATATGTATAGTTTCCAAAATTCCCCTTGTTATGGATTTCTAGTTTTATTTCTAGTCAGAGTTTTATTTCTAGTTTTATTTCTAGTCAGAGAAGATGTCTGATATAATTTCAATCATCTGGAATATTTAAAGACTTGTTCTGTGACCTGATATATGGTCTGTCCTTGAGAATGATCCATGTGCTGAGGAAAAGAATGTGTATTCTGTAGTTCTTGGATGAAATGCTCTCTAAACATTTACTAGATCCATTTGGTCTATAGATTATATAATATAATGTTTCTTCATTGATTATCTGCCTGAAGATCTGTTTAATGCTGAAAGTGGGGTGTTGAAGTCTCCAGCTATTATTGTATTATAGTCTGTCTCTCTCTTTAGCTCTAATAATATTTGCTTTATATACCTGGGTGCTCCAGTGTTGGGTGTGTATATATATATATATATATATATATATATATTTAAAATTTTTATATCCTCTTGCTGAATTGACTCCTTTATAATTATATAGTGACCATCTTTGTCTTTTCTTAAAATTTTTCTCTTGAAATCTATTTTGTCTGATATAAGTATAGTGACTCCTGCTCTTTTTTAGTTTCCATTGACATGAATATCTTTTTCCATCCCTTTTATTTCATTTTATGTGTGTCTTTATAGAGGAAGTGTATTTCTTGTAGCAACGGATCATTGGGTCTTGTTTTCCATCCATTCAGCTACCCTTTGTCTTTTGATTGGAGAGATTCCTCCATTTGCCTTCAATGTTATTGTTGATAAATAAGAACTCACTCCTGCCATTTTGTTATTTGTTTTCTGGTTGTTTTGTGGTCTTTCCTGCCTTTTTTCTTTGCTTAATGTCTTCCTTTTAGTGAAGGTGATTTTTCTCTGTGACATGACTTAGTTTCTTGCTTTTTATTTTTTGTGTATGCATTGTATGTTTTTTGGTTTGAGGTTGTCTTGAGGCTTGCAAATACTATGTGATAACCCATTATTTTAAGCTCATAACAACACTATTTGCATAACAAACAAATAAGTAAAAAGAAAACTTAATAAAAGCTCTATACTTTAACTGTTTCCCCCTGCTTTTTAACTTTTTTCTTGTTTCTATTTATATCTTATTGTACTATGTCTTAAAAGTTGTTGTAGTTATTGTTTTTTTGTCAGTTCATCATTTAGTGTTTCTACTTAGGATAAGAGTAGTTTACATGCCAGTTACAGTGTTAAGTATTCTGTGTTTTTTGGAATACTTACTATTATCAGTGAGTTTTGTACTTTCAGGTGATTACTTGTTGCTCATTAATGTCCTTTTCTTTCTGATTGAAATACTCCTTTTAGCATTTCTTATAGGATAGGTCTGGTGATGATAAAATCCCTCAGCTTATGTTTGTCTGTGAAATTCTTTATTTTTCCTTCATGTTTGAAGGTTATTTTCACCAGATATACTATTCTAGGGTTAAATTTTTTTTTCTTCCATACTATAAATATTTCATGCTGCTCTTTCCTGACCTGCAGGCTGAAAAGCGAGATGTATTGGCGCTCTATTGTATGTTATTTGTTTCTTTCTTCTTGCTGCTTTTAGGATGCTTTCTTTATCCTTGATCTTTGGGAGTTTGATTATTAAATGCCTTGAGGTAGTCTTGGAGTTAAATTTGCTTGGTGTTCTATAGCCTTCTTATACTCTCTAGGTTTGAGAAATTCTCTGTTA
This sequence comes from Cacajao melanocephalus, assembly GCA_963573385.1. Lineage (NCBI taxonomy): Eukaryota > Metazoa > Chordata > Mammalia > Primates > Pitheciidae > Cacajao > Cacajao melanocephalus. The sequence continues at coordinate 11,461 of CAUYLG010038221.1, read as the reverse complement.
TTATACCTTTGAATAAACTTTCTACTCCCATCTCTTTCTCTACCTCTGCTTTAAGGGCAGTAACTCTTAGATTTGCCCTTTAGAGGCTATTTTCTAGATCCTGTAGGTGTGCTTCAGTTTTTAAGATTCTTTTTTCTTTTGTCTCCTCCAACTATGTATTTTCAAATAGACTGTCTTCAAATTCACTAGTACTTTCTTCTTCTAGATCAATTCTGTTGTTAAAAGGCTCTGATACATTCTTCAGTATGCCAATTTCATTTTCAACTACTGCTTGATTCTTTTTTAATCATTTCAATCTCTTTGTCAAATTTCTTTGATAGAATTCTGAATTCCTTCCCTGTGTTATCTTGAATTTCTTTGAGTTTCCTCAAAACAGCTATTTTGAATTCTCTGTCTGAAAGGTCAGATATCTGTTTTTCTCCAGGATTGGTTCTTGGTGTTTTATTTGGTTTAAATGATGAAGTCACCATTTCTAGGATTGTCTTGATACTTGTAGATGTTTGTCTGTGTCTAGGCATTGAAGAGTTATGTATTTATTGTAGTCTTCTCAGTCCAGACTTTTGTGTCCAGGCTGTGGACACACTTGTGGACCCATCCTTCTTGGGAGGGCTTTCTAGATATTTGAAAGTACTTGGATGTTGTGACTAAACTGTGTCTGTTTTAGGGGGCACTCCAAACCTAGTAATGCTGTGGTCCTGCAGACTCATAGAGATACTGCCCTGATGATCTTGGACAAAACCTGGGAGAATTGTCTGGATTACCAGGCAGAGACTCTTATTCTCTTCCCTTACTTTCTCCCAAACAAGCAGAGCCTTTCTCTGTTCTGAGCTACCTGGAGCTGGGGGTGGAGTGACACAAGCACCCCTCTGGCCACCTCCACAGGGTGAGACTTGAAGCCAGCACAGTACTGGGTCTCACTCAAGGCCTGCTTTAACCACTTCTTGGCTACTGCCTGTGTTCCATCAAGGTCCTGGGGTTTGGTCCATAAATGCTGTCCAAGAGCCAAATCTTGAAATCAGGGACCTCCAAAGCCCAGTTGGTGCTCTACCCACCTATCTGTCACCTTAGGTACTAAGCTGATCTCTAAGGTACATGACCGAGTCCCCTTTACTCTTTCCTCTGCTTTTCTCAAACAGGAGTCTTGCCCTGTAAACACCACAGGTGGGAATGTGCCAAGTCTCATCTGAAGCCAATAAGTCTAAGTCTTATTCAAGGCCCTTGATGTAGTACCTGGGTATTGCTACTGGTTATTCAGGGTCCAAAGGCTCTTTAGTTAGCAAGTGATTAATGTTGCCAGGACTGGCTCCTTCTCTTAAAGGCAGCAGGTTCCCTTCTGGCCCAAGGGTGCGTCTAGGAATGTCATCCAGGACCTAGGGCTTGGAATGGGGACCTCACAATTCTGAGGGCTGTCCTGTCCTTGTCCTGCTGTGGCTGAGCTGGTATCCAGGAGGCAAGACTATGTGCTCCACACTCTACCCTCTCCTCTTCTAAAGGGGAGGGAGAGATCTCTTTTGGAGCCATGAGCTGTGCAGCCTGGGGTTAGGGGAGGAGTGATGCCAGCACTCCCTTAGCTGCCCCAACTGGTGTCTCAATAGGTCACATGTCCTCCCCCCACCAAGTCCTCTGGCTCTGGCCCAGTTCAACCCTGGGACTTGCCTAGGAGTTACAGTGCTTGTGTCCTAGACTGCCTTTTGAGTTTATTTAGAGCCCCATAGCACTTCAGCCTGCAGTGGCGAAGCTTCCAGGAACTCAGGTTCTGATCATTGAGATCAGTGGTTCCCCTCTGGCTAGGGCTAGCTTAAATGCTTCCTCTGTAGGCAGGTTTCAGCCGAGGGTGGTCCAGTTTTCCTTTTCGCTATAACAGGACACCATGCTGAGTTCAGTGCCTCACAACTGCCAGCTCTCCCTCTCTTCAAAGCACAAAAATGCTCTTTACACCGCGCAGTCACTGCCAGGGGATGGGAGAGGTGGCATTGATTCAAGACTGTTTCTCCTACTTCTTCAGTTGACTCCTTCAGTGATACGAAGCCAAAACCAGACCAGGTATTGTGAGTGCTCACCTGACTTTTGGTTCTTATAACGGTGCTTTTTTGTGTATAGATAGTTGTTAAATTAGTGTTGCAGGGGGGACAATTGGTGGAGTCTTCTCTTCCACCATCTAGCTCTGCCTCCCAACAAGCAATATGTTGATCCATGTGGTATGTGGGGCTGTTTCCATTGTCCATTTTTTCCTGTTTGTTTATTTGTTTGTTTTTGACAGATCATCTTGTTTCTTGGTATGCAAATTATTTACTTATACCAAAAATTGAAATGGTCTGAACACTATCTTTGTGTTAGTCTGTTTCCAGTTCAACTCTACTTTTAGAGTTAGGCCCTTTGGTGTATCAGCCAAAATCAAGGGATCCTCCTAGGTGATCCCTACAGACCCTGTCACTAGAATTTGCTCAGCTCTCAGCCTCTTGTCCACCACTTAGCTACACTGAATATTGGGCTCATGCCTTTGGCCTTGCCTTCTCTCTGAGATTTTTGGCCTCCCAAGTCCTCGTTGCTTTGGTAGCTCTCTATTCCCTTCCAAAAGATATCTTATATTTTGTTGAACTTTGTAATTACTCTCAGTAAAAAAACTGGTCTGGAACAAGTTAGTCTACCATTACCAGAAAATTTAAATTACAATGGCTTAAAGAAAATACAATATATTATGTTCTGGATCTATAGTCATTTACTGTAATTTTCAAAATTTGCCTACTTAAGTTAATTTACAGCAGCTTACGAAATAGAGACCTACTTTTTTTTTAAAGCCATAAAATATGAAGTTATGACAAGAGTGATAATGTTGACATAAAAGTAACTTTTAGATTTTATCTTGAAATGTCAGCTACATAAACAAATATTTGCCATAAAACAAATGCTCTACAATGCAGCCTTGCTCTAATTTGCACCATGTCAACTGACTTTTATAACAAACAGAAATTATTCTGATAAAAGTTAAGCACTTTATATCATAATTTCCAGGAGAAGAGAGTCATTCCATCAATATGGACTGGCTTGCTGACATTCCTGCAGCTGCCTCACCATTCTCTGTAACAGTGCTGAGAGCAGCAGGATATTGTCTTTGGACACTTTGCCAATAGCAATACAGTGTTTGACAATAGCAATCCAATATTTGCTCAGCTTTAACCTTTCTACATCCTCTCTCTTCTGGTATTGTAATAATGGTCACTAATATAGGAATCTGTAGCCACCAGAGATGTCTCCAGGCTGTTTATATTCTGTGCCTTTTTCCTAAACCACGCTTTCTCTTGCTTACTCATCCCTCAATATTTAGATTAAGCATCTTCTCTGTGAAAATTCTTTTGGCTCCATGTTCTCCAGAATGGAGTTAATCACATGCTCATCTAGGCTGGAACTATATTTTGAGTGTATTTCTATTATTATACATATCCTATTCCTGGTAAATATATGTATGCATTTGTTTCTTTACACCAAGATATGAGTACACTTTGCCCACGGTGCTTACTAAACCAGAAATAGATGGAAGAAAGGAAATGAAACAATAAGAAAGAATAGAGGAAAGGAGGGAAGGAAGGAGAAAGGGAAAAAAGAAAAAATATTATGATTCCTTTTTTTGCCCAATAGGATGGTGATGAAATAACCAACTTGCGGTATGTTTAGATCCTAGAAGATTATGTCCCAAGTTGGGAAAATTTCCGCTCTTGCCATGGTTAAGCAACTAAATGGAAGAAATGCATTTGATTTTTTTTTTTGAAAAATTGTTTGGAACAGGTAGATTAGATGACCTTAAGTATTTGACACCTGGAATAAATAGAATTAACTGCTACTGACTTAAGAGGGAAAGATGATCTTTTTTTTTTTTTTTTTGAGACGGAGTTTCACTCTCGTTACCCAGGCTGGAGTGTAATGGCGCGATCTCAGCTCACCGCATCCTCCACCTCCCGGGTTCAAGCAATTGTCCTGCCTCAGCCTCCCGAGTAGCTGGGACTACAGGTGTGCGCCACCATGCCCAGCTAATTTTTGTATTTTTAGTAGAGATGGGGTTTCACCATGTTGACCAGGATGGTCTCAATCTCTTGACCTCATGATCCACCCGCCTCAGCCTCCCGGAAAGATGATCTTAATAATGAGATTATGATCATGAAATTGGAAGGCCTCTGAAATCAGACAAGTCTACTGGAATCTGGATTTTACCCCTTGCTAGCTGTATGACTTTGGACAACTTACCATCTGCAAGCTTCTGTTTCTGCATCACATGAGATGAGCACAAAAAAAACTTACCTTATAGTTGTCATATTGTCAACATTGGATGAGATAACCACACCTAGCTCAATGCTAGGCACAGGTCATTTGGATCTTTACATATTAGCTTCTTTTTCCATGCAGAGCAAGTACTGACTTTAATCTCTCTCTCTCTCTCTCTCTCTCTCTGTCTCTCTCTCTCTCTCTCTCTCTGTCTCTCTCTCTCTCTCTATCTTTAGAACATGTATACACACAAATATATACAGATATATTCTCCCCAGGGATCTGTGGAGGAACCATGATGGAAGTGGGACACTAGATCTGGGTAGGTGGAATTATTATAGGCACCTCTACAAGACGACAGGAAGACTCACTGAGGACAAGGACCTTGTCCAATTTAACATTAAGTCCTAAGTGTGGAGCAAAGACTGGCACAGAGGTGATGAGTGAATTTCATTGGAAGAACAAATTCATGAAACCACACTCAAGACCCTGTCTGAGCCAAACTGCTGAAATTTACATCAACAGCAAAGCCCAGGACTCCTTGTAGAATTTTGCTCTAATGCCATCTTTTTAAAACCTGCATAAACATCAAGCAGAAAACAAGTGGACTTCATTTTTCTTGACCTTCTTCACATTCCCATTTTCTCTCAATCTAAGGAAACTTTTTCAGCTTTGTGACTGAGAGGTAGCCTGCCTTTCAGCTGGGTGAGCGTTCCAGTTGCATGAGAAAGAGCTTCATGAGAAATCACCTACACTCTTGCCATCTGAAAAAATAGAAAAAAAGAAAGAGAAGAATATAGAAAGGATTGTTTCTCCTCCAAAAAAACCTGATATTTTTGCTTTCCTTACCCTATTTTTATGGGTTAACTGCATGTTTAAAATTTTATTTTTATGATTTATACAGTTCTAGATAAAATACTGTTTAAAATCACACAAAGCATAAAAGATGATAAACAAATACAATGAAAATATAGAGATAGCTGTCCCATCTGAACTTAAAAGATGAAACCTCACTGGAAACAGACTACCACAAATAATTTACTCAGCATTTGGCAGCCCTAGAAAATTACAAACCTGGAAGATAACAAACAATATTATCTGCATTGCACTGCAAAGTGTCAGTCATGCTTGATGTGAGAAAAAAAACGCTTTTATTAAAAGGAATTAAAATTATGAAATAGAGTTGTGTACATAAGTGGGAACTGTCTAAAAACTATTAAGTAAAAATATGTTTTTCCTCTTTTGAAGCTCATTTGAAACAAACTTTTTAAACTTCATTTTGAGTTTAGAATTAGGCAGGTATTTTACATTTTAAAGAGTCCTATTCACTTAAATTCCCAAGGCTTACAGAAAATTAAGGCACCTGGTATTGTCTATGAGAACAAGGCAGACATCTGGTTTCACATTTGTTTCAGGTGAGCTATCACATTCCAAAAAAGTCTGTGTATGGTTTGGGAAGCTGATTCATGGAGATTAAGGTCAACTGGTTCTAGCCTCTGGGCCAAAGAGAGTCATGAAAGAAGTGATTTCCTCAATCCCCTGATGTGATGTGAAGGTTAATCTGCCACAATCAACTGGTAAGCAGTCCTTGGACAGTCTCATTAATGGCTCAGAAGAGCCCTTGTCCATCTCCAATAGCAGAAAGAAGTGACCAAGCAAATAGCCCTGTAACAGAGCCAGTCTAAATGCACAAAAGGATTCAGGATTTGCTGGGTTAGATCAGAGGCCATGGAAAATAGAAGCAGGAGAGAGACCAGGACTAAACCACTAGTCATCCACTAGACCAGGACTTCTCAAGCCTGGCTGAACATTAAAATACCCTGGAGAATTTTAAAGCATTCTGAGGCCTGGGCCCCAACCCCAGGAAATTTGAATAAATTGGTCTGGGGTGGAGTTTGAGAACCACAGTGTTTTAAAAGCTTCCCAAAATGACTCTAATGGACACCTGGACTTGAGAAACACAGCACTAGAGTATCTTGAGGGCACGCTTATTCACCACTGCTCATCAAACATGTACTGTCTAATACCTAGCGCATGGCACATGAGAAATGGTATTGGGGTGAACAAAGCATAGTAAAAACCAAAGAGTTCCTTCTTAAGTGGGATCTGCAGTGTTGTGCTGCAAATCCTCCTTTTGTTTCTCCATGCACCTTTTCTTTCTTTTTTATTTTTTGTGTCCACATGCATGTGCACTTATTTAACTAGGTCCCATTGCAGTTAGCATACTACTCACTTAGACCTAGACAAGTAGGACCCTGCACTTGGGAGTACCTTTCTCAAACTTTCCCATCTTTTCCAGTGCCTGTGACCAACTAGGGATGGCAGTGCCTTTGGCGTGTGGCACTGGAGCCCAGGGTAGAACCTCGTTTCTGCCCTCCTCAACACTCTACCCTGCATGGGGCACAACCAGATGCCTCCAGGAGCTTGAGGACTCAAATATACAGGGTCATCGCAGAACACTGGTTCCAGGAGGGTAGACTGGTTAGTAGACTGCCCCACCACTGGCAGAAGTGTTTCTCTCCTAAGATCGTGGGAGAATGGTGCTTATGTGCTAATTTTGAGTGACTCAAGTTATTTGGATAAACAGGGTCCACACACAAAATATTTACCTAGGCCTTGCATATCCTTTGAGTAGCTCTGCCTCTAGATATTGATTCTTAAGTTTCTTAGAGATGAAACTGTGGGCTGTCTTACACTGAAAAGATTACCACACTGGTAAACCTTGTTTCTTGGGAAAGAATCCAAGAGGAATTATGGAGACAAGTCAGTTAAAGCAGTTGACCACATTTTCTAGAGGGACATTTTTATTTAAACAGGCATTTCTGCCAGAATTTTTGTAAATGCATCATGAGAAAATTTCCAAATGCCTTAAAAAGACTAAAAAAAAAAAAAACAGCAGAGACTGAAAGGGCTCTTTTCCACTCTTTTCTTCTCTGTCTTCTCAAAGCAAACCTAATAAATGTTTAAAAATATTTTAAAGCAGTGAGAGAGAAAATCATGACCTTCTGAAACTCAGAATACTAGCTATCTGATTAATCTTTCTGGGAAACTTATCCTTGTTAATAATGTTTATGTTGGGCTAAGTGCTGAAATGATAAGATTTTGGATATATCTAGATTAAAGAAAATATATTATCAAGATTAATTTTACCTGTTTCATCTTCCTTTTTTTTTTTTGGAGATGGAGTTTCACTCCGTTGCCCAGGCTAGAATACAATGGTGCGATCTCAGCTTACTGCAACCTCCGCCTTCTGGGTTCATGTGATTCTCCTGCCTCAGCCTCCTGAGTAGCTGGGATTACAAGCATGTGCCATCACACCTGGCTAATTTTTATATTTTTAGTAGAGACGAGGTTTCACCATGTTGGCCAGGCTGGTCTTGAACTCCTCCCTCAGGTGATCCACCTACCTTGGCCTCCCAAAATGCTGGGATTACAGGCATGAGCCACTGTGCCTAGCCTTCCTCTTACTTTTTTTTAATGTGACTATATGAAAATGTAAAATTATATAGGTGATGTATATTTGTGGTTCACATTCTATTTCTTTGGATAGCATTGTGAGTTGTTAAAATTTCATGAACTATGAACTTAGACATGGACACTTCCTTAAAATTGGCTAGACATTTTAATTCAGCCAAACTGAAGAGGACATCCATGGGCCAGAGGATGGAAGGAGTAGGAAGAATAACTGAAAATCTAGTGGAAGAGAATGGAGGCCAGATGGGAGATTGCAAGGGTTAGAAAAGTGCTCACCTACCTGAAAGGGGAAGCTTTGGGACAGGACTCAGAGAAATTGGTGCATCCAAAGGTGGCAGGAGGATGATCTGAGTGCTTCACACACAGAAAAAAGATAAAGTATACCCAGTCTGAGATGTGCACCCACTGACCCACCCTTAGGCCAAAGTGTAAGTTCCTCAATCTTTTTTTTTTTTTATGAGACGGTGTCTTGCTCTGTCACCCAGGCTGCAGTGTAATGGCATGATCTCAGCTAACTGCAACCTCTGCCTCCCAAGTTCAAATGATTTCTGCTGCCTCAGCCTCCCAAGTAGCTGGGACTACAGGCACATGCCACACCCAGCTAAATTTTTGTATTTTTAGTAGAGACGGGGTTTCACCATGTTAGCCAGGATGGTCTCGAACTCCTCACCTCATCATCTGCCCACCTTGGTCTCCCAAACTGCTGGGATTACAGGCGTGAGCCACCATACCTGGTTCCTTATTCTTAAATCTAATCCCTATAGACTTGATTGGAACTAATTTCTAGGAGATGGCACAAAACTCTGAACTGAACTTCAATCAAGGACAGGATAATGGTTCAAAATCAACCTGCTGGGAACTCAAGCCAAGTAATTTAGGCATTCAATGCACATGTGATCTATATTTTTAGTCACAAGCTTGTGAGATGCAGAGATTTTTGTTATATTGATAGAAGAAGGAAGGCTGCAGGGATGAATCGATACATCTAGGTGCTTCACAATCCAGACAAGTCCTCAGGGATATTTTAAAAAATTTTTAAATGCATAATGTAAAATGCTTATAAGGAGTAAAATATCTGTCACACTTTCCACTTAAAGTGCTTTTGTTCTTTCTGTCATTGTGTCCTAACACCTTCTAGCTTCTGGGTGCTGCTGAAATGTGTAAGCAGGTAATTGATGAGAGTTTGGGAGTGGGGAGAGCAATGAGCTGATGCTTGGAGCCTTGCCACGATCAGACACAGTAGGTTAATTTCCCCCCACAACATGCAGGATTATATCTAATGGTCTCTTACATCAAAACAGAATACAAGGTAGAGAAGGATTTGACAGACAGCAATTCCTGCCATCCTCATGGCCCCCCAGCCTGAGATATTGAAGCCAGTGTTGAATTTGAAAAGCACATTTTCCCAAACTCCTATTTTAAAAACAGATACTATCTTAATAGCACAATGATAAAAATTATATTCAGTTATTTTTGTCTTCAATCCTACCAAAGAGATGCTTGGAAAAATCAAAGATTTTTAACATCTGGCTTGCCTGAACAGAATTTGTACTTGAATGAAGAATGCTCTTCCAATTCTTTTAGTTTCTGGATATCTTCATTAGTGGTAAATCTGGGGAAGAATACTCTGAGTGGCAAGATTGCAACATTTTTCCCAGGGATTTTTAGGGACCCTCTCAACTAAACAAACAGGGGCAAAGAAGAATCACATTTTAAAGTATCCTAATGTACTCCATAATATATATACACCTACTGTGTACCCACAAAAATTTATAAAAAATTAAGTATCCTTCCAGAGGTTTTGTGGAAAGGTGGGATTTTATTTTCTAATATCAGAGATGTTACTTATTGATTCAGACCAGTCATCTAGCCACTTGAAGCAACTTTTCAAAGCTATTTTTGAAAGGCATTTTTGCTTCTTGTCATCTTCCCACCAAAGATAAGTTCTGGAGAAGTTTGTAAGCAATTAACTATGACAAGAACTTGAGACATCAATTTACATTTTTTCTCCTTGCTACAAACTCATTTCCTGGGTCACCAGAATAGACATAGATATGAATGTGTGTGCTATATGAGGAGCATGCCAGGCAGGATACAAAAACACTGGAGTGTATCAGCAGAAGTGATTTGCCCTCCTCCTACCTGCCAAAGGTGGCTTATAGAGTGATTTAGGAGTAAGAATGGGGAGACTTCTTGAAAACATCTTGGAATGTTAGAGTCATTCTATTCACACCCTCACTCTCTTGAGAAAGGGGAGCATTTGCCATGGTTCCTCATAGAGAGGATCCCCAGAGACAATCCCACAAACCTCAAGGGTACATCTGAACGTAGGGACTGGCCCCAGATTCTCATTTAGAGTGTGCCAAGTGGCAGAACCCATTGGCACATGCCAAATCCCAGGCAAAGGCCACCAGAGAGCTTTGGACATAGGCAGAGGGCCTCAGAAAGGGGAGCAAAACAAGTCGCAAGAGGGCACAAATCACTTCCCAGTTCTTCAAGGACCCAAGGTGGTTTTAACAGGGAGTCTAAGTTTCTTGGGGCCTCAGATGTCTCATAAGATGGCTGGCTGGTTGAATTACTAAGCAAACTTCCATTTCCTGGATGCACAGGAAGCAAAGGTACTCAGTATCAATCTTAGTCTCAGGCAAAAGTGTTCCCTGTCCTGGACCCCATGCTTTACAGGGTCCTGCATTTGCCAACAAATATATTTTTCTGAAGAACACTAATTGCTTCCATTCTGGGTCTGAGATCAGAGCTTAGGGCTGGCACAGACCAACCTAAAACTCTAAACATTTGCTCTCCCAACTGACATTATGCAGGCCCCAAGGAAATCTCCACTTGTATTAGATCCTGTAAATAAAAGATGGTATGCAAAACTCTGAAGGTTTGTGGGCTGTGCTGCCCCAGAGGCTGCTTTGGAGTGTGAAGAAGATGGCAGTATTGTTCATATTATGCTTAAATATGTATAAATGTAGGTCTAGTTGTGATATGCATGAAGCATAATTCCTGTTCTTTACTATGGCAATTTAATGGACATTAAATCCTAGAATTGCAAATAGTTTTTTAAATAAAACAGGCTTTTTAATTTTAATAAATAATCTCAAATATTTTAGATGAAATCTTACTTAGAAATGTAGGAAAAATAAATTTATATTTGTTTGTGTTTACTCTAATTTAAATTTTCTTAATGCATTCAAATTGCATATATTTTTAATTTAATTACATTTGATTTTTAATCCATTTGATCACTGCTGACATAATACAAGTTACATATGAAAATATTGATTTAATCAACATAATTAGTGACTGCCAGAAATGATGACCAAAAAGTTTTGATTCTAGCAAGAATCAAAGAAGAAGAACACTAATTTCTGAATTATTACTCATCCAAACATTGCCAGCCCATGAAGATAATGCCCAGGTACGTGCAATACAAATTAAATTCAATAGTCTTTGATATTTTGCTAATTCTGGGATTTATATATATTTTTCTAATTTGTCCTCATAAAGGTTTGTCAAGTGAGGAGGATAGGAGATATTTGATTTAGCAATTTGTTAGTTTGATTTATAATTCTTTATTATTATACTTTAAGTTCTGGGGTACATGTGCAGAACGTGCATATTTGTTACATAGGTATACACGTGCCATCGTGGTGTGCTGCATCCATCACCCCGTCATCTACATTAGGTGTTTCTCCTAATGTTATCCTTCCCCAATTCCCCCACCCCC
>CAUYLG010038220.1:0-30301 GCA_963573385.1 Cacajao melanocephalus | reverse complement strand
GCCCGGCCCCATCCCCCGCCCCCCCTGCCCCCTCCCCGTTCCCCCCGGGCCCCTTCGGTTGTTAAAAATTTTAATTAATTTCACATCAGCAATTTTGCATTTTCTTTTTTTTTTTTTTTTTTTTTTTTTTTTTTTTTTTTTTTTTTTTTTTTTCTGAGATGGAGTCTCGCTCTGTTGCCCAGGCTGGAGTGCAGTGGCATGATCTCGGCTCACTGCAACCTCTGCCTCCTGGGTTCAAGCAATTTTCCTGTCTCAGCCTCCCGAGTAGCTGGGATTACAGATGTGTGCCACCATGCCAAGCTAATTTTTGTATTTTTAGTAGAGACAGGGTTTCACCATGTTGGCCAGGCTGGTTTCGAATTCCTGACCTCAGGTGATCCTCTTGTTAGGCAATTTCTGACTCTCTCCAGAGGCACAGCTTGCTTGGGTTTAAATTATGAGGCTCTGTTAAGTTGAATCTTAGGGAATAAATCACAAAAGATGGGCTCCAGCAGTAGGGTTGGCAAAAGATACATGGGGACATTTGATGTGAAGGGTTGAAGCGGGGAGTAGATTAGGATAAAATTGGGTAACTTAGAGACTAGACAGGCTTTAAGGCTTTATCCAGGGACCTTTTCTGCTAAGAAATTTTAAGAAAAGGGTGGATAACTTTCTTTCTAATGTGGTTGGAGGTCAGGCCAGCATAGGGCCAGGGAGGCAGATTAAAGACCTTTTAAGATTCCTTTCAGTCCTTTGATATTAGCCACATCCCAGAGTCCTGTGTAACCCCTAACTCACTGCATCATAGAACAACTAGGATGCAGCCTCAGAGAGTGGTAAACATGCAGAATATGACTCACTGTGGACTCAGCGAGACTGGCAATAGGCTGATTATGCAGAGGTGAGGCTGGCTACAGAAGAGGTCCTAGGAGTTCACATACAAAAAGATTAGCGAGACAGCATGATAAAGTTTGAATTTGGACCAGAAAAATAGTACAGGGAAATAGACTTCATAGGCATTATGTTCAATAATTCATGAGCTGCTAGACTCAGACAGGGCTTCCTACCTGTTATGTTAACCTCTCACTAAGATTTCCTCCCCTCCTATTCTCTGAGCTTGGAGCAGTTGTAACTCTCTCTGTCCTGGCCTTTCCCAGCCACAGATTTGATTCTAACCCACTGTATTAGGGTAAACATTAAACTGTGATAAAGTGGAGACATTTAAGGTTGTGGTTGCTTATACGTCTGAAAAGATTAGTCGTGACATAGCAGATGGTTTTAATGACCTAAATGGCATTTCTCAAAGGATGCTCCATGAAACACCAGTTTCTTTGAAATTTTCTCATAAAACACACATACAAAGTCTACGTAGTTCTGTGGTCAAATAAATTTAGGAAATGCTTTATATTTTGTAGTCTTTTTTGAAGATATAAAATGCTTTTTGGCATAGTAAAGGCTTTAATAAGCCTAATACCAAATAAACTTGTTTCCCTTTATTTAAATTAACATCTCCAAAACTTATTTGACTTAACACGTCTTTTTAAAAATGTGTGTTAGTACCCTTTAACATCTTGTGAAACTCGCATTTCACAGAATAGTTTATGAAGAATATTGATGAATTATCTCTGTGATCTGTATTTAAGCATGGAGATAACCTAAAATCTCAAGTTCAGTTGGTTACAAAGTTTCTACTACAGAACTCTGAGAGTGTTCATTGACTTTGATCTATCTGGGTTGCAAAATTACATCATTCTGGGCAAAAATTCATATCAAGGTTTGACTTATCATTAGCCAAATTCACTTCTTAGCAAATCTCCTCTTTGTTCCATTTTTCCCTCTTGGCTGCTGAATTGATGTTTCTTTTAAATTCATTTTCTCCTATTTGTTGATTACATGTGGCTAATATTTTAATGTTAATTATGTGATTTAATATTTCAATGAATTTTGCTAATTTCTTACAGAACACTTATTATAGGACACACTTAGAATTCCAATGATTTAAGTTGCGTGGATTTATTTTTACATATCCCATCATGCAGTTGCTAATCCAGTTACACTCCTTTGCCTTTGTCCTATTTCCCCCAAAATGTTAATCCCAACAAATCTTATTTGATTTAGACAATCTGAGAAAATGCACATGAAGGAGGTCTGCAGATTGTACAGCACTCTACAAGGGCAAACTGATATCCTATGAGCTGGTTCAGCAATTCTTTATTGAGCACCTGCCATGTGTCATGTACTGTGCCAGGTAGGAGGGCTGCAAAATGAAGTTACCTGATTCCCTCATTCAGGATGCTCAGAGTCTGAGCATGGGAAGGTGGAGCATGAGACAGTTAATAAACAGTTATTATAGGTGAGGTGACATTGGTATTGAAGGACATGATAGGATCTCAGAAAATAATCATCTAGTCAGATGGGGGTCAGTATGAAGGGGCTGTCTAGAGGGACTGATCCCTGAGTAGGTGTTGCAGCATGGGCAGACGGCAACTAGACTGGACAGAGACAAGGGGCGATGCCTATGAAAAGGTGCTTAAACTCATTAGTAATCAGGAGGTTACAAGTGAGAACAGCAACACAATGTTGTTATTATAGTGGAAAAAATTAAGAAGTTGAACAATATCCAGTATTGGCCAGGGTGCAGGAAAACAAATATTCTCATATACTAATTGTGGTAATAATGTATATTGGTATAGCGCGTTTACACATTAAAAATGTAAACATTTGGGCCCAATTATTTTTTCTTAAGAAATCTTCACACACATTCCAAAGAGTCAGTACAAAATGCCCACTGCAGCGTTATTAAGAATAATGAGACTCTGGAAATAAGTTGGACATCCATCTGTAGGAGAAAAAACAACTATACTATGAACTGCTATACAGTATTGTACAAGAAGGAAAAGAGCTCCAGGAAGTATTGTTAAGGCGAAGCACTGATTTACAGTATGTTATACACAATATGATAGCATTTATGGGACAGTCTCAAAAAAGTATTTCTTCAAGTACAAAGGAAATATACAGAAAGAGTCTGGGTGGAATCGCACTAAACTGATCACAGGGCTTTCTTCTAAGAAAGGGAGTAAAATTGGAGACAAAAAGCTGAGACTTCGGCTTTTTACATTATACGTGTTAATATTTTTTGTAAAATGAAAATACATTCATATTTTAATTAAAACTGAAAATTTAAAAATAAATAAGGACAAAGTCAAGTCATTGCATGTGAAGGGATTTGTCAATATATGGCAGAGAGAGTCCCTCCACCAGGATCCAGGGTGTCTACAGATGGCCCTTCTGCCCAAGGACGGTGCTTCCATATTCCTGGGTCCCATCCCTTCTTGCCTGCTCTAGGCCTCATTCTTTCCTTCATTCCCTTTCTTTTCCTTTTGGATCATCCTATCAAGTATGCTGCATGATTTTCCATTTTAACAAGTCTTCCTGATCTATTATTCCCTTGCTGCTATTGCCCCATCTCTGAAGCAAAACCCATTAAGAGTTGTGCATGCTCACCTGTGCTGAGGTCATCACCTCCTGAACCCGTTCTCTCCAATCAGGCTTCCAGCTCCACCCCACCAAAATGTTTCCAGGTCCCTGTCTTGCACACCCAGAGGTCACTCTCAGCTCTCATCTTCCTCTGCCTCCCCCAGCATTTGGCTGATGGTCCCTTCCCATTTGAACACACTTCTTTTTACTTAACCTCCAGGACTCTAAGCCCTTCTAGTTTTTTTTTTTTTTTTCCTACTTTTAGGGTTGTTCTTTCTCAATCTTCTCTGCCCAGATCTCTAAGTTGCAGCATCCCCTAGGCTGTCTGTCTTCAGCTACATTTCTTTTTTATACTTACTCCTTAGAACAGAAGTTCTTGCCCATGCCTATGTCCTGAATGGTATTGCCTAGATTTTCTTTTAGGGTTTTTATGGTGTTAGGTCTTATGTTTAAATCTTTAATCCATCTGGAGTTAATTTTTGTGTAAGGTGTAAGGAAGGGATACAGAATACTATGCAGCCATAAAAAAGGATGAGTTCATGTCCTTTGTAGGGACATGGAAAAAGCTGGAAATCATCATTCTCAGCAAACTGACATAAGAACAGAAAACCAAACACTGCATGTTCTCACTCATAAAGGGGTGTTGAACAATGAGAACACATGGACACAGGGAGGGAAACATCACACATGGGGGCCTGTCAGGGGATGGGGGGATAGGGTAGGGATAGCAGGGGGTGGGATGATTGTGGAGAGATAGCATTAGGAGAGATACTTAATGTAGATGATGGGGTGATGGATGTAGCAAGCCATCATGGCACGTGTATACCTATGTAACAAACCTGCACATTCTGCACATGTACCCCAGAACTTAAAGTATTAAAAAACGATCAAACAAACAGAAGTTCTCAAACTTTTGCTCTCAGGACCACTTCACACTCTTAAAATTATTGAAGACCTCAGAGAGCTTTTGTTTATGGGAGTTACAGCTATCAGTATTTATCATATTAGATGTTAGAATTGGGAAATTTAAATGTACATTTAATTATCAATTTATTTTACATTAGTATACTAAACCCATTACATGTTAACATGTCACTTTGTTCCTGAAAAAAATATGTTTTCCAAAACTCTCCAAGAATGGCATTGTTTTACATTTTTGCAAATATTTTTAATGTCTGGCTTAATAGAAAACAGCTAGATTCATGTGCTTCCACATATGGTCTGTTATGATGTTTCAGTGAAAGTGTATTAAGAAACTCTGGTTTTGGCTGGGCACGGTGGCTCATGCCTGTAATCGCAGCACTTTGGGAGGCAGAGGCAGGTGGATTGCCTGAGCTCAGGAGTTTGAGACCAGCCTGGGTAACATGGTGAAAACCTGTCTCTACTAAAATACAAAAAATTAGCAGGGTGTGGAGGCGTGTGCCTGTAGTCCCAGCTACTTAAGAGGCTGGGCAGGAGAATTGCTTGAACCTGGGAGGTGGAGGTTGCAGTAAGCTGAGATTGTGCCACTGTACTCCAGCCTGGGCAACAGAGCAAGACTCCATTTCAAAAAAAAAAAAAAAGAAAAAAAAAAAGAAAAAAAAAAAGAAAATTCAGTATCTTTTTTTTAGATAATTATGGATAGCTGTCTTTGATTCTATACCAGAACTCAACAAGTAGTGGTTTCTTAAAGACTGATTAATTGCAAGGTTGAATCTGAAATATCAATGATCTTTTATGGCTTGTTACATTAAAATGCATTGGTATGTCTTGCACTTTTAATTAATCTTTTATTCATGCATTTTCTTAATCATACACTAGTATTTAAAAAATATTGGTTCCTGAGTTGTGAAGGTATTCCCAATGTTGATACATTTAATGCTACAATATCAAAAAAATCATATTTGTTAACATTGTTGCATATCACATTAGGAGAGTCTTAGACTACTAGGAAACTGTGAGGTTCATACTAGAAGATCCAAATTTTCCAAAATTCAAATATTTTCTTTGAAAGCTCAAATTTTATAATTAACAACCCAAACTGTCAATTATTTTCCTTGAAGCAACAAGCTCATTTCATTCATTTTAGATAAAATATCTGCCATACATCCAAGTCTGAAAAACCATGATTTCTTATCAAGCAATTTTTCAGCAAAAATGGTGTTCCATGGAAAGTGAACTTAGCTCTCATCTCGCCTACACAAGTGCTTTTCCCTAAGATAACCATCATACTTGGTTAATTTATTATGCAGTACAAATGCTTTATGCACATTTCACATTTCATCAGATTAAATTATTTTAAAATTAATTTAATAAAATTAATAATGTGTTTTCTGCTTTGTACCACATGACATTTTTAAGGGAGGATGTGCCCCTCTTGTTTGAAACTGGGAGTGTGTGGAGGCGAAGAACACGGTGACTATGAATAGAGTTTGGTGCCAACAGTTCTACCTACCCTTGCTTTTGTACCATCTGTACAAATGGCTACATAGTGAAAAGCCAAATGCTGTTTTAGTATCATTATAAAAGTAGTTTTTTACCTGTGGATCCCCTGAGAGGGTCTTGGAGATCCCCCAGGAGTCCATGGACCACACTTGGAGAACTGCTGCTATGGACACTATTCCACTCCGAGCCTCATCCAACTTCAGATGACCACCTCTCTGGTTAATTATTTGTTTTGCAAAATATAATTATAACAGGGCTAATCATTTGCAATTGTATCACATGTAATTTGCGAATAATGGATTTAATAAGGTTATTAAGCCCATTAGTGTTTAGTACTTACAAGTCCTTTTTTGAAACATGAAATTAGGTTAGCAAATTTTAGCTGCAATTCCCTGCTCTCCAATTTTCTGGCTTTACTGCCCCAAGTGACTTCGTTCCGTGTTATACACTGCTTTTCAAAATTATTCTCTCATATAACATCTATTGGGTAGGAGAGAATAGGTAACCTTTAACGCTTCGATTCTAGGACACCTCTCACTAAAGATGTGTTTAAATGCCCCTGAAGAGCATTATTGTGCCACTTATAACAATGGCTTTGTCTGAGCGTTTGCTATATCTTTGGTTCGATATGGAAAATTTAAGCCGGAGGCAGAGGGAGGAACATTTAATCTAGAAAATGTCATCTGGTTTGCACTCACTTACGCTGACTACGGAACTCAGTCTTATTTCTCCAGCTTGGTGTGATAATTTTGGTAGCTGCTTTTGGTTCTTTTGGTCTTCGTGACTTTTTATGATGAATTTTAGCTATTTGCTTTTTTGAAAAAGCTCTGATTGCTGCCCTGTTTTTCATCTCTATCATTTATCCTTGGCCTGCAGAACCCTACTGACTGGAGTGACTCCTGGCCCTACCTTCAGAACAAGGGGATATGAACAGCCAGAAATGCTCAGTTTAGATGTGTTGGGTTCAGGTGGCTATTCTTGTTAAGGATTTAGTTGCCTGTTTTCCTCTTTTGGGTTTGCTGGAGAGATATAGTAAACATAAAGGACAATAACGGAGTCCCATTTTTATTTAGTAGCTGGTCAAGCACTCGGTATCATACGGCACAGGGCTTGCTGTGCATGAGACTACACTATACCAAGGCTCTATACCCTGGCCAAACACTGTTGCAAGAACATCAGGCTCTGACCCACAAAATTAGTCATGTCTTGTCTCAAGGTACAGGCTAGTTAAAGAGTAGAGGAAGGCAGAGTGAGTAGCAGCAGTAGGAGCATCTCTCTTGAACAATTTCCCTCAGTACTTCTAAACCAAGTAGCATCATAAATAGGACCATTATGCCCAATAACCATGCCCCATGAGCATGGGAGAGAACTTCAGAGATTATCTAGTCCAACTCAATTTGAGCATGTAAATGAGGTTGAGGGATGCTAAATGTTCTACCTGAATAATACAGAATGAGCACTCTTATAACTGAAAATACAGACTTCCTTTCACTCTATCATGCCTACTCTGGAATTTTAGATGCTGCTTTCAAATGAGAAGTCCTTCCTTCTTGTAAAAGTTTCGGTATTGTTTCCCATCCTTCTACATGTGTTATTAGATCTTTGGTTTCTTTAACGTAAGTGGGATTTTCCTGTTATATGAATTGCTTTGGAAAGTGATCTGAACATGAAGTATTATTTTAATCTTTTTTTTTAACTTTTTTATTTTTATTTTTTTAAAGACAGGGTCTTGTTCTGTTGCCCAGGCTGGAGTACAGTGACATAATCATAGTTCATAGCAATCTCAGCAATCTTGAACTCCTGAGCTCAGGCAATCCTCCCATCTCAGCCTCCCGAGTAGCTAGTACTACAAGTACATGCCACCATGCCAGGCTAATTAAAAAAATTTTTTTTAGAGATGAGGTTTTGCTATGTTGCTCAGGCTGATATCAAATTCCTGGCCTCCAGTAATCTTCCCACCTCAGACTCCTAGTAGCTATTTTTAATCTTGTAAAAATACGTTTTTCTTCCTATTTACAGTTATAGTGCTCTATTGCCAGGCTCTCAACCCCCACAGATTTTTTTTTTCTGCTTTTGACCTATTCAATTCATTCCTGAATCACACTGAAGAAAAATCCCAACATGCTATTTTAAGGAGTATCACTTATTGAATTTTCTGAAGCCGAGGAGTCAAGAAAACAGGTTTTGTTAACATTGACTCAACTAAAAGAACTAAAGATTTGTAAAACTAATGGATTATGTTTGTCATATAATGCATGCACATAATTTCAATTGAAGTTATACTCATCTCATAATGGGGATAATACATTTTGAGAAGACAAAGAGCGTAAACAAAGAATGAAAGAGAAGGAGCCATTTTCTCTCCTGATGCTTTCACAAGTTACGTTTTCCAAAGAACGCTGTTGATACCCGTAGCATTAGGCTGATCATGATGGTAGAAAGCACATTCTAGAGATGGAGTTGAATAGAGAAATACGCTAATTCTGTTGATAAGTATTCAGATTCAAGGGACATCTGCTCCAAATGCCCAAGGGAGCTGTAGACACCTCTCAGAAATTCTGTTCCTAGGTCAACATTCTTTTCATTTTCCTGATTCCACAAGACAAGGGTCTTCATTATATGCTAATCTCTTTGATATTTTTATATACTTTATAACTTTTTAATATTCTAATAAGGAGATTGGCCGAGAACAGATTATCTGCAGGGATAATTTATGCAATGGTATATGGATAGTTTAGCTGTAACTACTGCTGGGAGGGACATAGTCAGTGGTGATCCTATGCACGCAGTGTCATACCGCCTCTGTTTCTGCTTAATGGGGGAATCCATTGCAACGGAGATTCCAAACAGAGAATTTCCTTTTCCATCAAAAGGAGTTGGTAGATTCTTCCCCATTCCAGCTGAGTGGCAGCGAACACAGGCACAGCACACAGTGCACTGTGCAAACACTTTTCAAATAGCTGGCAAAAAGAGCACTCTGAGAGGGACAGCTAGGAAGCTTAGGGCCCCACAAACACACGGAAAGAAAAGTTCCTGCGGGGGAGGTGAACAACCAACTGTGGTGTGTGCTTCGTTAGAAACACAACAGCTAAGAACAGGACTTAGAGTCAACACTGATGAAGTTGCTTAAGCAGAATATGGGTTTTTTGTAAGCAGTAATAGAGAACCTAATACAAAAAGGTACTAAGTCAACAAAGACTAGCTCAGGATACAGATGATTTTCATATAAGCCATAGCTAGATGATCACTTACTTTGTGAGATGGTGTCAGAATTTCTCTGCATAATTCTTATAAGAGTTAGAAACCATTCATGTTTGAAGACTCTCAATTTTCCTCTCCCCTTACCCCATTGCCATGCTTTAAGGGAGGATCCTGTTTGCCTGCTGGGCTCTGATCAGGATGGTGGGTAGAAACTGCTGCAGGACTGGAGAGCTAGTAAGATTTTACACTGATAAGGGAGTAAACCGCTGGTGGGAGGACAGAACAGATGCAGAAAGGAAGAGGGAGCTTTTCCCCACTCCCCCAGCAGAAACTAAAAACGACTGAACAGTGTCTGTCGGGGAGCAGGAGATAAGTGTGGGTCAAGTTTTGGGGAAGTTTA
This sequence comes from Cacajao melanocephalus, assembly GCA_963573385.1. NCBI lineage: Eukaryota > Metazoa > Chordata > Mammalia > Primates > Pitheciidae > Cacajao > Cacajao melanocephalus. The sequence goes on along the minus strand of CAUYLG010038220.1, from coordinate 20,820 downwards.
GATTCAGGAAATGCAAGGCAACTCCTGGTGTATGTGAGCTGTAAGTGGAAACAGATGAGGAAACACATTTTTATCAGTTTTGCTGGACATGGTGAGTGGATTCCTCTTTCATTCCTTGAGCGACTCCAGTAAAGATTTAAACTACTTGGAAATTAATATTAAGCATCAGATTGTTATTTCTTTTATGGCAACTTCGTGGGCCCAAAAGGTAGTTGAGATTTATAGAGTCAATATGTAAAAATGAAGCTTTCATTGAAGGTACAGTAAATTGTGTTCATTGTTCATACATGACTAATTCTTTTTGTTATTGTCATAAAAGTCTTGATTGAGAGAAAATTCCGGATATTTTTATTGAGAGATGGCTAGACTGGTTGGAGGGTAGTTAAACATATATATATATATATATATATATATATACATATATATATATATATGTATATATATATATATTTTTTTCCTTTTCTAATGTTGACAACGAGGAGAGTCCAAGGTTCTATCTTCCATAAACCTGCTTTGGCTGGGTTATCTCTGGATATGTCACAGGTAAAGACAACAGAGGCTGTAGAAGAGGAAAGAGGGGACTGAGACTGGGGCTCAGGAGGTCCCAGACGTCTGGGCGTACTGGGACCCTAAGGAGGCATATGATTGGTGGCTGAAACACTGCAGGCCACACCTCTACATGGGGAAGACTTCTTTGGTTCTTAGTCATTGGGGATCCCATAGCATGCTCTCACGCAGAGGGAGGCATATGATTGGTGGCTGAAACACTGCAGGCCACACCTCTGCATTGGGAGGACTTCTTTGGTTCTTAGACATTTCCCCATCCCATAGCTATGCTGTCACACAGAGAGACAATGGTTAGAGTGAATCATATTCCCACACAAAGAATAAAAACAGCACAAAGTTTGGGAGTTGTGGGCCAAATTATGGGAGGCAAGAACATATCTTTGTTATGACATGACACAAGGTTCCATGAAAACAGACCTTACCACTCTTGGCTGAACAACCTTGGTCAGAATTCTTATTCTGCCTATTTGTCCTTGGATCCCCCAACTGCAAAGGCAGAGAACAATATCCCCTACCTCACAAGGAGGTTAAACAAGAGAATCTCTGTATGATACTCAGTAAATGCTTGGCATATAGTTACTTCTTACTTCTCAAACGTTGCTTCTTACTATCCCTATTAGTAATTATTTTAGTATTTTTATGCTAATGACAAGGACTAGCCTTTTTTAAAAAACATGATTAAGCTTGAAAACTTATAACTACACTGGAAAACACATCTTGGTTTTCCCTATACTCACAGATGATGTCTATGTAAATATGAGCATGTTTCCCTGAAGGTTAGTTATCGTTCCTAGTTTCTTCAATACACATTTCATCACCCTAGTATCCTGTGTGTTTTCCCTCAAAGGAAGTGGCTGTTGATCACTTCCCTGAGCTCTTTCTCCTCGGAGCCCAGCAGCTCTGTGGGAGACCTGTCATTGGTACATCTCCCTTGCGTTACCATTATCTGTTCACTTGTCTCATCTGCCTTACTTGATTGTAATCGACTGCAAAGATGGGACAAGCCTTATTTACCTTTAAATGAACATCTGCAACATTGATGCTTGGTTAGGTGGTGAGTATTTAAGAAATATTTTTAGAGTAAATGAGTAAAGATCATCAAATAAATATTCATGGTATGCAGCATCCTTTGTTCATTAGAATAACTGCTTGTTAAAATGATTAATGTCTGTCCCTTGGGGGCGTTCCTGCTCCTTACAGGTTTGGGTAAATCTTGCCCCATGCATACTTGCCCTCCTCACAGTTCTCATGGCTTACCTCATGGTCCTTTCCAGGCTTCTGGTGTTGCCTGAGCCAGAGAGGGGCTTCCTAGATGGTTTTGTCCTGTCTTTAGACCTAAAAGCAAACTTCTACTCTTTCTTCTTTTTTACACATGGAAGCCATTCATTTGCCACATTCCTTGTGCTTATTAACTGTCATAAATGTTTAGGGGATGTTGGGAGAGAAATTACCTCTCATATCTGTGACATTCTCCCATCCAAGTACTAACCAGGCCCTGCTTAGCTTCCAGAGATCAGACAAGATCTGGTGTGTTCAGGGTGGGATGGCCATAGACTCATTCATATCTGTGGCTTTCTACCGTGTTAGGGACACTTGCAAAGTTTCACCAGCATCACAGGTGTCTCTGCCAGGTATAGCCCTGGGAAGCAGATCCCAGGTCTTAACACCCAGGCATATGTAGTGAATTGGGTTTGTGTGTCACTCAAACTCATCAGGCCTGGTCTCTACTTACAAATCTGGGGCATTAAAGTCAGGATGATTCCAGGACCTTGAGAAGTGCCAACTGGCTTCAGACATTATCTTTATAAATATTAATTTCTGAGAATAAGTAATCAAGTAAACTTTGTTTTACCTTGGATCAGAAAATTTCAGTGATGTGTTTAGTATTTTCCATCAGAAGTAAACTATGGAACCCCACCCCACTCTACCCATAGCAGGAATATGCCCTTCTTGCCAGCACTGCTAAAATGCAATTTGCATTACATCCTACTGTATAGTGGATGAACTTGAATTCATGTTTTAGAAGCAGTTCCCAATAATTCTTATTTCAACATCTTGGGAGCAAGCCCCATCTCTTGTTCTTTCCTTACACAGATGTATTGAGATGTCTGAGGGTATGCAAACACACTTACCCAACAGTGGAGTCCAGAAATCCTGTAGCACCAGAGAGCTGGGGCCAGTCGAGCTCATCAGTAAGAGCTGTTGGTAGACTGATGAAGGAGTTCTAAGGAAAACAATAAAGTAGCAATTTTCAAAATGGTCATTTATTTTCTAAAGGTAGTAAGAAAAGTCATTGCCTGAGCATTGCTCTCTGTCTGTCTCCCGCTCTCAATCTCTCTCTCTAAGGGCTTTTGGTATTCAAGGCAGATGCCTCTGAACCTTAGACTTTATCAGAGAAGCCACGGTGATCAGCATCACCCTTGACCTGGCTTCTACGCAGTTCTTGTGAAACATGCAGAACATCTGGCATCTCAAACATTCAGGAGGGATGCTTCAGCAGACAGATAAACTTCCCACTCTTACATTTGCTGAGATTTTCTCCATTTTTCAGTTTAGGCCATCACAAAGTCAATCATCTGAAAAGTAATTAATCTGAAAAATAATGCCCAAGCCCTCAGAAAAAATACCTTCTCTGGGTTCAAAGCTATGGCCTCAGTCATTAAGGTGGTGCCCTCTGACCTTCTTGGGGGTCTCAGACATTTTTGAGAATCTAATTATGGTTCCTTTCCCCACAAAAATGCGCACTGGCATGTGATTTCAGGAGGCTCACAGACCCCCTGCAACTCCTGCACAATTTGTCAAGAACTCCTGATACAAAATATTGACAAAAATAGGATTCATTTGAACCACATTTCTATGGCTTGTGCAAAATCAGCAAAGAAAAATGTGATGAGCTACAACCTCTTAGTGCTCCTTTTATGAGTGACTTCTGGGACAAATCTCTCCTGTGGTCTGATTTTTAGAACAAGCTTATCTAAATTGGTATGTTTGGAATAGGGCTGCCAGATTTAGCAAATAAAAATAAAGGATGCCAGCCAGGTGCTGTGGCTTGTGCCAGTAATCCCAGCACTTTGGGAGGCTGAAGCAGGAGGACTTCTTGAGCTCAGGAGTTTGAGACCAGCCTGGGCCACATAGTTTAACTCGGTTTCTACAAAAATAAAACAAATTAGTTAGGTGTGGTGGTATGTGCCTGTGGTCCCAGCTACAGGGGAGGCTGAGGCAGGAGGATTGCTTGAGCCCAGGATGTCGAAGCTGCAGTGAGCCATGATCATGCTGCTGTACTCCAGCTTGGACAACAGAGCAAGATTTTGTCTCAAAAATAAATAAATATGTAAATAATAAAGGATACCCAGTTAAGTTTGAATTTCAGGCAAACAATATTATTTTTTGGATAAGTATGTCTCATGCAATGGTTGGAACATACTTATGTTGGAAAAATTTGTTATTTGTCTGAAATTTGAATTTGACTGGGTATCTTGTATTTTATCTGGACATCCTTCTTTGGATAAAACCTTTAAAAGCCAATATTCTCTTTTTGCCTTAGCTAACAGGAAGCCTCTGTGAGTGGTTGCAAGAAGCTTCTGCATTTCTCAATATTGAAAACCTGTGTTCCCTTTGGGTAAACATGAAAACCTTGAATCTTCCTTTAATGCTATTTTAAAATTTAAAATAAGTTAAAGTAATGTCTAAAGACAAGCACATCAAAGCAATTGTAGTTTTAACACAATTTTCCAAATGGCACATTCCCCTGCCTCTTGTTTTTTTCCTCACCCGTAAAGATCCCTCTCCTAAGGAGACTCTGATGCTAGAGGCTGTGAGGGAAAGAAAAGCCATTCACGTCTTGAAAATGTGTCTTTATTGTTTTTTCTTATTACAAAGTAGCACATAGGTTTGTTTTAGAAACACAAACATTATAGTCATTTACAATGGAGAAATGAAAGCCCCCCATCACCTTCCCCTAAGAGATAACTCTTGTGAGATAACCATGTATAACAGTTTGTGTCATATATAGAACAGTTTATATACGAAATCTACCATAAATCTTTAAACTGGGAAAAAATCCTCCTACTTTCAGAGAGACAGAGGATGAGTACTCAAAATAAACAAAATACAAATTTATATTTCTCAATTGTGGACTGTTATGGGTTGAATTATGTTTCTCAAAAAGATGTGTTGAAGTCTTAACTCTGCCCCCCTCCCTGCCCCCGCCACCTCAGAATGTGATCTTGTTTGGAAGTAGAGTGGTTGCAGATGTAACTGGTTAAGAGGACATCATACTGGAATAAGATGGGCCCCCAATCCAATATGACTGGTGCTTACAAGAAGAGGAAGAAGAGGCGGAAACAAAGACAGAGGGGGAAGGCCAGCATGGTGGAGGCAGAGATTCGAATGATGCTTCTGCAATCCAGTTAATGGCAAGGATTGCCAGCTGTCACGAGAAGCTGGAAGAGAGGCATGGAATACATGTTTTCACAGACCCCCAAGAAGGAACTTATTTTGAAAGTAAACATAGTAAAGGGGTTCATGTCTTAGCCTGTTGGATAATAAAAACAACAAGCTTATTGTCCAATTTAGGCCATGTATTCGTTTCCTTGGCTGCCGTATCAAAGTACCGCAACCTGGGTGTCTGGAAACAACAGAAATTGATTGCCCCAGAGTTCTGGAGGCTGCAAGTCTGAGATCAGAATTCAAATCTGGTCAGGCATGCGAATCTCTGCCTCCACCATGCGTGGCCTTCCCCCTCTGTCTTTGTTTCCGCCTCTTCTTCCTCTTCTTGTAAGCACCAGTCATATCGGATTGGGGGCCCATCTTATTCCAGTATGATGTCCTCTTAACCAGTTACATCTGCAACCACTCTAGTTTCAAACAAGATCTCATTCTGAGGTTGGGGGGGCGGAGTTAAGACTTCAACTGACATCTTGATCTCAGACTTGCAGCCTCCAGAACTCTGGGGCAATCAATTTCTGTTGTTTCCAGACACCCAGCGTGCGGTACTTTGATATGGCTGCCAAGGAAACTAATAGATGGCCTAAATTGGACAATAAGCTTGTTGTTTTTATTATCCAAAGGGCTAAGACATGAACCCCTTTACTATGTTTACTTTCAAAATAAGTCCTAGAACAAACAAATGTGTTCAAACGCAGCAGTCATCCCATGCTGTATATTTTCTGTGGGTCTCTGAGCTTCCTCTGCTCCTCCTTTTTCAATTGCCTCCATGAAATCCCTGTCCTTATTCTTAAAGTGTGATTTCCAGCACAGTGAGGTCTGGAAAAGGGACAGGGGTGGTCAGCAAGTATGGCATCCTGGGATGCACCTGTATTAATGATAATTTAACCTCTTCAGAGAACCAGAAACAACCCCATGGAAAGAAGGCTCTCGGTAAATCTCAGAGGATCATGCAGTCTCAGTGATTGGTACTTTGTCACCTCTGAGCATTCAGTATCCACCTCTTTCTGCTCAAAACTCCACCGTTACTGTGACTCAGCTATTCTCTGTTTGGGTTTCTATTTCTCTTTCCACTATAAAGCAAAATCTTTCTCTGTGTTTTATCTTATTTTTCCCTACATCTTTCTGCTTACAATGTGTGTTTACTGTAGGATTTGAGAATATTCAATTCTGCCAGACAAGACATGAAAAACAAATAGAATGGATGAAACTCACAAGATATGTTTAGCAGAGATAGTGAGTAAGCAAGTGGCTTGTGAGATGCAGGCAGAATTTATGAGCTGTGTTGAGTCAGTAACCTGCAAAACATGTTGAAACTTAAAAGAATGATTTGGTTCTTTTCCACCCCCCTCCCTCACCTTTTTCTCTGTCATCTGTGCAATGGCAACTCCAAACTTGGGGAACTGGATGTGGAACTAGGTTTTTGATTTTGTCTGGGCCTGCTCTCCCTTTCACAGGAAGGAGTTAGACAAAAACTATGCAGGCACAAGGATACTCTCTGTAACCTGGGACACTAATTGAGGGGAAAATAATTCTGAAGTGTGCCAGCAAAGTAGAGAAAGGGCTTTGCTCTAGAAATGGGGTGATCTGTCTTCTATGTCTGGGTCTACAAATACAAAGAAGAAACACAAATCCAGAAAACTCTATATTGCATCTGATATCACTGGAAATAGGTTCCCCATCCCCTGCAGCCTTCATTCTCAGTCAGGGGTGGGTGATGAAGTTCTTGTCTTCAGTGGTGGAAGAGGGGATGTTGAGAGGAGGGGTAGGGTAGATGAGAAAATGGCAGGCAATCCTGTCTTGGGAAGTGGGATCTCCATGTTCCCTACATTCTCCAAGCTCAGTCTCTCTGGATCAATCTGAAGAAATGGGGCTCTGCTACCTGGGAGATTCCTGGAATCCTTGCTGGTATCTCGGACACTGCAGTCAGCCCTGGAATCATCCTCATTAGGATTTAAAGTGGAGTAGACAGTGGCTGGTGCTGAATCACAACTGGGGCCAGGGTGAGTTTGTATTCCTCAGTGAGAGTCCTGGAAGGTCCAGGCAGACCAGCTACAGAGATTTATCCTGGTCATTCGATTAATCTCAAAATATAGCAAACCTGTGCTTTCCTGGTTGAATGTTTTAGACTTCACTTCTGGTTTTAAGCCAAGGTTTTACTGTTATTAGTGTGCAGAATTGGGGAAGATATATTTCAGTTTCAGCATCTCCGATGGCTATAGAAATAGTACCTTATTTACTTCAACAAGACTGTGGGGAAGAACAAAAGACACAGTCAGAAGCAAGTTGACAAGTCAGAGCCCTACTACGTGAAGCGTCGTGTTCAGGACAGACCACCTAATATCCCTTTCCAAGTGGACAGGTTTAAGAGAAGTGACATTTATTTGCCAGATAATAGAAAAGATTTGAGCAGACCAATAGAAGCCTTGGCATATTTTTTCTTCCTTAGTAAATTTCGTAGATAAAAATGAAAAGTAGTGGCTATTAATAGTAAATGTTTTATAGACCCTAGCAAAAGGAGAATGTTTAAGTCCTATCACATTAAACAGTAAAAGCGTTATTCACGCAACATTATATCCAAGATATTTCAGGCATTTGAGGCAGGAGGAATGCAAATTAAGATTTTCCTTATCAACTCCTGCTTTTTCCTCTTGAGTATTTATGTTCTCAGGAAATGCGTCTTAAATGTACCTTAAAGGTACATATATGAAAAAGACTGAATATTTACCAAGAAAAATTTTCCAAATTTAAAAAGCATGAGCAAACGAGTGAGTGTTCGATCACTGCCGCATTGCTTCAGAATTTCTTCTGACCTTTATCAGCGATAGATATTTGTTTTTATGGCATAGTTGGCACATGTAGACTATTTTGTGTAGTATTTTCATTTACCATTACCCTGTGTATGGGTATGTGTGTATTTCCATGCATCAAGAAAGCCCACTGGTTCCCATTTTGATGGATATTTAGTAAATACAATAATTTGAATTGGGTAATATTTTAAGCCCTAACTTCAACAAGCAATTGATGTTGGAGTTTCTTTTCTTTTCTTTTCCTTTTTTTTGTGGAGACAGAGTCTTGCTCTGTCACCCAGTGCCAGGCAGGAGTGCAGTGGCGCAATCTTGGCTCACTGCAACCTCCAGCTCCAGGGTTCAAGCAATTCTCCTGCCTCAGCCTCCCGAGTAGCTGGGATTACAGGCAAGCACCACCACGCCCAGCTAATTTTTGCATTTTAGTAGAGACAGGGTTTCACTTTGTTGGCCAGGATGGTCTCGATCTCTTGACTTCGTGATCTGCTCACCTTGGCCTCTCAAAGTGCTGGTTTTACAGGTGTGAGCCACCACACCCGGCCCTGATGTTGGAGTTTCTTAAAGCTTTGTTGCATGTGAGAAAGAGAGTAATGACACCAGTCCCTCATTCATCTGATTCTGCCAGTGTTCTGGCAATGCAGGGAGCATCCTCAGTGCCTTTCCTTCACTGTTTACATTTGGGCTCTCTCCATTTTGCACTGCTGTGGACAATTTGCATAGTATATTCTCTTTGGACAACTGTGGACAATTTTCTGTTACATGGACCTGCGTAAGACCTGAATTGATTATTTTCAAACAGTACAAAGTCACTTGGAGGAATCTAAGTAACCACTGTTGGAAAAAGATGAAAAATGTCATCGCTAGTTAAATAAGCAGTGCTTTATCCATTCCCCAGCATTAAACTCTCAAAGCAGATGGGGGATTGTTACTTTACCAAAAGAAGAAAATAGCTCTTGGATTGGTATTTTTAATAATGCAGGAGAGTTTCAAGGCCTGAGAATCAGAGACAAGGGTTACCTGCTTAGCGTTGGGACCACGGGTCTCCCAGTTCTGCTGGTTGGCTCCTTCTCCATCTGTCCTGCAGTGGCGCTTGCAGAAGGTAAGCAGGGCTCCTCCTGCTTTCTGCCTCTCAGTCCCACTGTGCCACCACACGGCCTCCCACCTGCTCAGGTCCCCACCCACCATCACCCTCATGCCTTTCTTGTGTGAACACCACGTTATGCACCTTTCAGAGCCCTCCTTGGCCCTCACACACACTTTCCTGCCTGACTCCCATTCTGTAGCCTTTGCTACATGAATCTGTCCTATAAATAAATGTCTACCTATTCATGATGCTTGGATGTTCTGTTTCCTAGATAACTTGCATTTTAAGCCAGAGTGGGGAAGGGAACTGATACTGTGTTCCCCTTATGTGCCAGGCACTGAGACAGGAAACTTGCACAGATTGTTCAATTCAATTATACACCTCTATGAGGCAGGCTTCCTCCCTTTTCTCCTCCCTCTCTCCCTTCTACAAACGCTTTAGAGCAACTACCATGTATCAGGTTGGATATTCCCTCTAATAAAGAACAAGTACACCTCAGACAAACAGCAGCAAATTAAATGATCAACCTTTAACCCGTGAGAGGCTCTGGGAGGGCCCCTTATGATGGGCACCTCCTCTTGTTGATTCAGGCCCCTGGAGGACTTCTGTGTTTTCTGTTTTTGGAAGACTCCCTTATGCAGGGCAGTGCAGGGCCCAGGACTGCTCTGGTCTGAACTCAGAGGGGGTCTGGATGACTTGCCAAGGTCATAGATCTGGTAAACAGTAGGGCTGGGATTTGAGCCCAGGTTCTGGTGGAACGAGAAAGGGAGAGGCATAGAGCAGGCGGGGTCGGCACCGTCCTCAGCTTTCCATAGCCCACTTGTATCTGGTCCTTGCTTTGCCCTCAAGCTGCCAAATTCCAAAAAATCACAGAATGTGCCAAGCTGGGCTTGATAGTTCTTGAACATGAGGCTTCCTGGTTGCCTGTTTAGGAGGAAGTCTCCCAGATACTGCTTTGGGTAAAAAGTTCAGGAGTCCACAGATGACTGGAAAGCTGCTGTCATCTTTTCTTTCTGTCTTTCTCTTTTATGGAGGCCATGTCTAACTTATAAAGTGTGCAGAATGAATATTTTGGAGACAAATATTGAAACAATATGTGACCCTGCACAGCAACCCACACAGACCCTATTCTTCTGTACCCACGGCCTGTCTGGCCTGACCTATCCCAGGGAAAGGCTTCCAGGGAGATGGTGCCCACCACTGCTCTGGAGGTCTGTCTTCCAGTGAGGCCTGGCAGATGAAGTTCTGGGAGAAGGGAGAGAGGATATATCATATGGTTTCTGCCTCTGTCATCTCAGATTTAGCTAGATTAGGTAGCACAGTTCTCATAAACTAAGGCTTTAATATAGACAACTTCAAGAAAGTAATTTAACTCTGTGCATTTGATTTGTAAACCCTATAATCTCCCATGCAGTGAGATGAGTCTCATATTGAGGGAAAGTCCCTGTGGCCCTATGATTCATCATACACGCACAGGCACACAGAGGAAAAGAGGGAGGGAGGGCGGGGGAGGGGGAGACGGAGAAACATCAGGCACCAGACTGTGCTGGGCACTCTGTTGAACGTCATACCTGGCAGCTGTGGGCTCCTTCTTCATGGGACTCACCATCTAGAGAGGCACAGACAATAAACACTTCCCATCTGGGTAACCTAAAAGCCTTTCCTTAACCCTTCTGTGCCTCAGTTTCATTACTAATAAAAATGGCTTAATAATGGTGCCTATCTCATTGGGTGGTTGAAAGAATTAGAAAAGATAATCAATGCATGATGTTTAGACTTGTAAGAGCTCAATAAAAGTTGGCCGTTAATAGTATAAAGGGCGGTCCAGAGTATTGTGTCAGTACCTAGAAGGGACATCTGTCCCACATGTGGGGCTTTCAAGAAAGGAATCTTGAAGGAAGTCTTATCTAATGTGTGAGTCCTGGAAGGCTAGGAAGGGAGAACCAAGCACAGAGGGGTAGGGGGAAAATAGCTCCAGCATTGCTAACACCACATGCAAAACCTCAGGGTCAAATTCATCATATCATGTCCAAAGGAGACCAACAAACACCAAGTATCACAGTTACATATTTTTAGGTAACAGGTAACCCCAAATTTAGTGACTTAAAATGTACTACACATCAGCAGACCAGTAGCAATAACTGCTCAGCACCTGGCACGCTGCCTATTCTACGCACATTTAACTTCAGTGAAATAAGTCATTTTCAGGGAAAAAGTAGAACATTTCCTCTTTGACCCTCTGCCAGTCCAAAAGCTTGTGGGGGCAGTGGATAAGCAGTCAAACAAAGAATTCTAGCAAAATATGACCAGTAAATACAAAGAGGACAAAATGGTATATAACACTCATTATTTCATCATTTTGCTTGAATGTAGCTCTTTTTATTTATTTTTTACCTTGTCAGCTCCTTTTAGTTTCCCTCTTTCCTCTTTCTATTATTTATTACTTAAGCTCTAACCGTATGATTTATTTATTCAATGAGTGAGTCGAGAGATGCATTTCTCTTCCTGCCGCATTCCAAATGAGAACACATTGTACAGTTAAACTCCTTCTATTAAATTCCCTTCCTCCTATTGTTTTTTTTTTCCAGGTTGATTGAAGTACTTTTTCTAGATTCATAAAAGCAAGAAAACAAGAATATAAAATATCCCTCTCATAGACAGAGATAACCACAAGTCAATTCTTTTGTAAGGCCAGTGAAACAAATTCTTTCACAAACAGAAAAAAAATAAAAAATCCTCCAAGGTCCAGAAACGAGCAAGAAGAGGTACACATCCTAGAAGTTGACTCTTCTAATACCTTTGATTCTGTAAAAGTTCGGTCATTTCTGAAACAGCCAGACTGCAATTTGTCTGGGATGTGGGTAGTTAACTGGAATTCGACATCAAAAGAAGTCCAAGGACAAGTTACAGAGGGGAAATTGGAGAAGCCCTCACAGGGGCCACCTACTCACGGGGACTCACCTGGGCTCTTGTTCCCCATTACCACGATCATAAATGATGGCCTCATTTTCTTTCTCTCCTCTCTTTCACTTTATACCAAGAGGCTATCCCAAAGCCTTGCCATTTCACCCCTCCGGGCATACACTTCTGCTGGCCCCAGATGATCGCAGCAGCCTTTGGCCAGGGGACCTGCTTCGTCACTCTCTTCCTACATCTTTGGTAGTGTTTCCCAGAATCTCATAGGTAGCTTATTTAAAGTAAAGATCCTGATTGGATAGGTTTGTGGTGGGGCCCTAGAATCTCATTTTGAATAATGCCCTACATGACTGCAATGACTGGCCACCTATGGAAAACCTAATCTACAGGCTACTGTAGCTATTCGACGTTGTCCTCCACCACAGGGAACCTCCATGTCCCTAGTCTCTCCTGACAGCCCTCCTTTCCCACCCACCTCAACCACCTGGGTCCCCTGAACCTACCCCTACCCCCTCAGACTTCCAGGTCTTGTCACAAGCTCTTCCTCCTACTCCACTGTCTTGACTGCTCACTTTCTGCTCATCAGCCAAGAGTCGGCTACATCTGGACTTCCTCTCAGAGCCTTCCTCGCCTGCCCTGGCCTTTCTCTGTTAGGTGTCCTCTTCTAGGTCTCATGGTAGCTTGTGCATGCCTAGCTAATTGCACCTAACCTTCTAGCGCTAGGGCAGGGGCTGGCAAACTTTTTCTGTAAAGGACTAGACAGTAAGTATTTCAGATTTGTTTGCAGGCCGTTTGGTCTCTGTGGTGACTGCTCAGTTCTGCTGTTGTCATAGATAATATGTACACGAACGGGCATCGCTGTGTTCCAGTGAAACTTAATTTACAAAAACAGGAAGGGCAGTGTTTGGCCCAAGGGCCATAGTTTTCTGACTTCTACTCTACGATCCAACAGACTCAGTTTGTATCTGGGCTCGGTATTTAACCTTGGGTCAGTTAGCTAAAGCTAAGTCTCAGTTTCTCTACCTGTAGAATACATACAATAATAGAGTCACTTTTGTATTGTCTTAGTCTATTCCTGCTATGGTCCATATTCTGCTATATTTCCTCAGTTTACATTCTGCTATAGCAAGATACCTTCTAGTGTAATTTATAAACAACAGAAATTTATTGTTCACAGTTCCAGAGGCTGGGAAGTTCAAGATCAAGGTGCTGGCAGATTTGGATCTGGTGAAGGCCCTTGCTTCGTAAATGGTGCCTTGTTGCTGCATTCTCATATGGGGTCAAGGGAGCTCTTTTACAAGAGCACTAATCCCAGTCATGAAGATGGAGTCCTGATGACTTCATCCCTTTTCATCGGCCCCACCTCTTCATACTAACAGCGGGTATTAGTTCCAACATATGAATTTTGGGGGGACACCAACATTCAGACCATTGCAAGTATTAAATAAGATAATACTAAATATGATACTTGGTATTTGGTAAGCAAAGAGTAATATTTGCTTTATATTATTATTATTATTATTATTATTGTGAGCTTGTTTATCTTTCCAACTAGACTTTAAATTCTTTAAGGCTAAGCTGGTACTTTTCACCTCCGGAGCCCCAGTTATCCACCTTTATCTATTTCTCTGTCTTTACATAATAGAACAGTGATATTTGGGCATGGGGCTGCCTAGCCAGAGACTGCACTTCTCAGTTTCTGTTGCAGCCTGGTATGGCCATGTGACTAAGTTTTGGACAATGGGGTATAAGAAAGAAGTGACATATGCCACCATCGTGCCAACTTCTTTCAAGGGATGAGTGTGCCTTCCCTTGGTCTTTTTTATTCCCTCCAGGTGACAGGTGGCAGGAGTGGGGGCACTATCTCAGACCCCAGCATGGAAGCTGCATGTTGAGGATGACCTAACTTTCCTCCAGCCTTGGACTACTTCCCTCTGGATTACTGCATGAAAGGGAAACACATTTCTATCTTAAGTCACCAAATTTGGGACTCTGTGACTGCAGCTGAGCCCATATCCTGCCCTATTAAGAAGAGCTGGTGCATCCACTCATTCTTGTTGACTCTCAAATATATGTTACCAACAGGAGACCATGACCTCTTTGCTGCTTTCTGCTCCACGTTCCTTTGAGCTCTTTAGCAGTCAGGCTTAGTGATGCTATCCTCAATTTCTGCCTCCGGAATCTTTGGCATTTGTACTTCATGCATGCTCTTCTTTATATTCCTCCAGGAACTGTGGTTTAGTTCATCACTCTGCCCAAACTCCCAACTATTGCTTTGAGTGGGAAATCTCCATGAAATCATACAGAAGCCAGTCTTGCCCCCTAGATATTTGACTAGAGCTGGGCTGGATAATCTCTGCCTACTCCCACTCCTCCTAAGGAGTTCTATGGAAGGAATTAGTTGAAAAAGCAAATGAATGAAGAGTGTATGACGATCAATTCCAACCACCCAACATTATTTTTAAATGATGGCATTTTCTCTTTCCACATCCTAGTGAACTTGAGATTCTAGATGTTTCCCCTGTGATGAGTAATTTCATGAGCTCCATTTGATGGCTAAGAAATGTGGGGGAGAGTGAAGCAGGTGACAGGTGTAATTGACCAGGGGCCAAGAGATTGTCCTCCAGTTGCAGCAGCAGGCTGGATAGCACAGGCATTGCCTGACTCATGCTGCCTCCCAATGTAGAAGTCTTTATTTCATGTGCTGGCAGAGCAGGTATGTGGGCTGAGTAATTATAAATGCTTTTCAGAAGTATGAAGCTTAAAATAATTTCCTCTTGTAGTTTTCATAACAACTGGTATTTGGCTTTTTACTTCTCTCAGAAGGCAGCAGGGCCAGGATGATGGATATCTTCAGAACCATGAGCCTGGGAGCACACCCTGCATAGCTGACAGGTGAGAGACCCGGACTCTCACCTTGAGTAGGGAGAGAAGGGCGTCGAGTTGATCAGAATTCAAGAATGACCTGTCTGGCCTGTTCATGAACAGGGAAAAAGAAAGGAAGAACATTCTGTCTCTTGTGGTTTGATTGCTGCTGGAGAGAAGAACTCACCATGGTGAATACAACTCTCTTTTTCTGACAGAATCAATGAGAAGTGACTAGGATTGGGGTTTCTCTCCTCATCACCTAGCATCTTTAATCCGCTAGCCTGCAAGATGGCTGAGGAGCAGAAGATATAATTTTGTCCAGTTTTACTAAACAATAGCTTTTCTTCATCTTAAAAAGTAATAAGAAGGCAGTATAATGCTTAGATATTTCTGGAGTTGACATGAAGGTAACTCAGAATTTCCCTATTTTGTATGCATTGTGAAAATCTTCCTCTGTGCTTAAGGGAAGCTTTATGTGCACTGATAAATCCAGAGAGTGGGAAGCAGGGTGGGTGAGTGAGAGCAGAGTGAGAGCTTTGATATTGTCTGTGCTGTTTGTGGGCTAATAAAGAGTAGCCAAACCTGATATACAAAATCATCTCGAAGGGAGAAATGAAGTGCGTATAAGCTTGAGAGATGGGAGCCGCTTTGCTCTCCAGTGAATATGCATTTTCAGCAGCTAGATTAAGGATTCATTTTGTCCTTGACACAGCACGAAATTCAATCTGCGTCTACTTACCCTACAGACAACAGCCTGCCAGGGGTCGTGCTAAGATTTTATAATAAGATAGGCAACAGCCTTAGCTAGCAAAATAAACATTTGGGAAATTGTATTTCAGAATCACTTCTCTCTCCTCATCCCCCTCCCCCAACCCGTCATGCAATTCTGGTTCAGTGAAATGCAGCATTTAATATTTTGGAAATAATTTTCGAACAGATGGGGGAAGAGGCAGGAGGGCAGCATCCCTTGCTGGCCTCAATGATCTTTCCACCTCCCCTTCTTTTTCAACAAACAACTCAAGCAGCGATTGTTTTTTCCCTTGAAAGAAGAAAAGAAGAAAACCAAAACCAGCATGAAAATGTTTTCGGATTGCTCTTCGTCTTCTTTGACATCTTTCTAAGTTGAGGTCTTTCTTGAGCCTTGAGTAGGTAGATTTGAACCTGACTACTGAGGTTTGGATGTTTCAGAGAGAAGCTCAGTTTGTTTAAGGAGAAAGGGAGCAGACAGGTCAGAATGAGACTCAGAACCCTTTGTTTCTGTGGAACCATGAGAGAGAGTCTCCATACTCTCTTTATTGAACTACAAATATCTTTCCAGATGAACACATTCCTAATCTAATTAGCTGTAAACAGGACTGCTGGGCACCACAGTACTTAAGCAGAGGATGGTGAGAGCAGGAGAGGAGAGGGGCCACTGCAGGGAGAATGCCCAAGACAGTGGATTCCTTTTCAGTGGACACAGTTGGGATGGGGTGATGGACTCACAGACGTGTTTTCTGCCTTATAGTGAGACAAAGGCAAAGAAGTATCAAGTAGCCTCATAGAAGGCAGAAGGGCCCATTTTAAAACAATGCCCACTTATTTTTCTACAGTATTTACTGTCCTTGCCAGACAATACGATCAGGTCCTTGGTGCAGCAAAAGAATGGAACGAAACATGTCTGGGCTCCCTGAAGGGTCTTGATTTGTAATGTGCATTCCCACTATCAGACCCTGAGGGAGACTCCTGCTGTTGTTTGAGGTCTTTAACTGGCACATGAGACAGGCAGTACTCATAGGGTGCAATGAGACAATTTCTTTCTTTTTCCCACTGCCCATTCAACTGTGGTGCTCATTCATCTCTTGCCCTGAAAGAAAATCCAGACCAGCCCAATTACACATGTGCTCATTCTCAGATAACGTACACGCCTCTGGTTATATTCAATTCAGTTTCAGAAAAGAAAAATGTTCGTTCCTCACCATTTTAACTTCTTGCTCCCTGTTTACCTTGGGCTTGAGGCTGGCCATCTGTACCCAGGGACGGGAATGGGGTCCACTTTCTTTGTCTACTTGACCAGCTTTTCCTTCCTCTTGCTGGCGGAGGTTTGCGGTGGAGGGAGACGAAGTATAGTTGGATGTGACTGTCTCTAGCCAAGCAGATGTCCAAAGCTAACTTTCTACAATGAGGGCTGTTGTGGGGGTCTTGAGAGGCGCTGTGGGGAAGAGTGACTGAACCTGCCATGGTGGAATGGGTGCATTCTCTACGCACCACTAGCCGCTTAAGTTTGCTGCTTCAGCCCTGATCAGCTGGAAGTTAAGCCCTGTGAAGTCACCTTGCCCCTGCAGGCCCTCCTCTGCAGGATGTCCAGTGGCCCAGGCTGGCTCTCCCTTCCTGGGGCTCATGTCCTTGTCCAGGGCCACACTCTTTCTGTTCTGCTGCCCTCAGTCACCGCCCTTACATTCCATATGGGGGGTGTCCAATACCAGCCCTCTTGAGCTCAGTCTCTGCAGACCTCTATCCAGTTCTCTTAGTGACATCTTTATGGAGCAGAGGAAGCACACATACCTTCCCCACCCAGGGAAAGCTGAGCCCCACTATCCTCCTGACACCAACCATTCCTAGCCTCAACTCTTCTGGACCTTTGAGTCTGAAGATAAGTAACAGGTTGCAGAATTGGCTTCACTCCCTTCCTCTGCAGGTTCTGTGGACATGGTCTCATCTTTCACTAGGAAGAAATATTGAGGGTGGGAAGGTGGGAATAACTTGTCCACATTGTCTCAGGTCTTTAGCTAAAATGTAGGTAGAAATAAATAGTCCAATTTTTAACATTCTGTTATAAAAAATTATTCCCAATTTCTGACAAGGTAGCCATCATTATTTATACTTTATAGATGAGGAAACTAAAGCTGAGAGTAAAGAAGTAAATGTAGGTGGCTCAGACAGGATTTGAACCCTGGTGTGTCTGATTCAATGGCCGGGACTATTCTACATGTAAGTTAGGGGCTTGAGATTCTCCACTGGGTACTGTCATGACTGTGGAGTCTGCTTGGCGCGTGGCTCTTCTGCTATGGGTAGGGTGGCCAGACATCCAGGGTTGTCTGAGCCCGTCCAGGTTAATGCCTGAGGTCATGGCATAATTATGATAGTGATCCCTCTTCTCTCAAAGTGTCTAGTTTGGACAGTAAATTATATGCTCACCATAACTATTAATATTAGGAGCTGGGGGTTCTGGTACAGGAGACAAGAAGCACCAGAAGTTTCCTAGCAGGGATGGCTCTCCAAAGTCTGGCTGGGACCCTGTGGGAAGATCTGCAATTGGCAATGAGCTCTGGGCAGTCTCCCCCAGATGCAAGGATGCCAGGGGACAGCCCAGGGTCAATCCCAGCCCAGTGAACCATCTGACTGAGGGAGGATGACATCTTGAGGAACCCTCATAAAGTATACAGGATGGGAAGGGTGCATCATCCACTGTTGATTCCAGACAGCTTCTGCATTTGTCCATCTTGTTTCTTCCCCACTGTACTTTTCTAGCTTAGCACACTTTTACTGGAATTATCCAGAATTTTCCTAGCTGGTCTTGCTTCCTGATTTCCATCTCTCCCCCTCAACCAAATCCTGCCCATTGAAATCACAGTAAATGTTCTAGAATTCAAATATGCCCTTTTCTCGGTTTAAAACCCTTCAATGACTCCAGCTTGCCTTCAAAATAAAATCCAGGCCCTTTGAGATCTGCCTCCCATGCACCCCTCTAGGCTCTTGTCTCACTGTCCCACCTGGTGCTGGATGAGCTTCAGTTCAGCTGCACCGAGCTCCTTCTCAGAAGGCTGAACCCTCTTGCTTTCAAGCCTTTGCACGTGCTCTTACCTCTGCTAGGGCACTCCTTCCTAGGGTGGCTGGGACCTGACTTCCTCCAGCTCTATTCCTCTGTTTTGAACACAGTGTTTCTTCCTTCAGGCAGCCTTTCCTCCAGTTTGCAGGAGAGCGTGTGCACATTACAGCACCGATGACTCTAGAACTGCCATTTACTCCTCTGCATTGCCCCACGGGGTTGTAAGCTCTATGGGCACCGGGGTTCTTTCCATCCTTTTCCCCATTGTCATTAGCCCCATCACAGGGCTTGGCACATAGTGACCTGGCTAGCATTTGTTGAATTGATTGACGCATGAACAGTGCTGTGCTGTTGAGTCTGCAGAGATGTGACTCTAGAATTTTTACCTAAGTTAGAGCTGATATTTTGTTTACACTTGCTACAAGCACGAAGGCCAGACAACGGAAACACAAGGTGTCTGAGCTCAACATAGCTCATGGATATTGACTAAGCCTGGTATTCTTACCTGGGCTGTCGCTGCTTAAATGAAGAGATTCTGTAGATAAAAGTCTTTAAAAAATGGAAGTTTTTTTTTTAAAGGAGAATGCTCCATAGTAGCAAAAGACAAAAAACAAAAAATCAGTTTAACATCCTGCTGTAGGTGGGTGGTTAGTAGATAATTGCATGGTGCCTGAAAAGGACATTATGGAGCAGCAATAAATATAATGAGTATAAAGACAAAGTTGTAATGAGGAAAATAATTGTGAGTTGAATAGAAGAAGAACTGCCAATTGCAAACTTGCTCTTCTTGTAACAGCAAAATGTGTGTATATATAATATACATATATACATATATACATATATACATATATATATGCATTAGGAGGCAGAGTGCTGGGAAGAGTGCAAAAATACTGTGAAAAATTTAAGATGGTGTTTTTTTCTTTCCTTCTTAAAATTAGCTCTACTATTGACTTTTTTTACCTAAGTTAGAGCTGTTATTTTGTTTACACTCTTTCTGTCATGCTGCCCTCAGTCACCGCCCTTACATTCCATATGGGGGGTGTCCAATACCAGTCCTCTTGAGCTCAGTAATGATTGAGTTTCTCATCAGCCCATTCTCGTAGGCATTTCTCAAAATAATTTACTGCCAAAACGTGGGAGTGGGGAGTAACCCAAACCAAAACCGACAAATGCTGATTGACAGCACTTGGATCAGTTCATTGCTGCAAACAGCAGATGAAATCTATTACAATCCAAATTTCACTTGTTAAGTCTCTAGAATGGGGCTGGCTGCTGGGCTTGTGGGAATGATTTTCTCAAAATGTCTACTGGGTGGGTCCCTCTTTTTCCTGGAGACTTAGCACACTGTAGAGTGAGCCACTGTCCTCCTGGAGAGAGTGTGAGCCCCAGGTTGTAAAGAGAGACACTCCTGGAGAGATCCAAGATGGCCAATTAACAACAGCTCAGGATTGTAGCTCCCAGTGAAAGCGCAGACAGCGAGTGGACGCCGCACTTTCAGATGAATTTTTGTTGCCCACAGACTGGGAGATTCCCAGCGGAGGAGGCACATGGGTCGCCAGTGTGACTTTTTTGGCCGGCGTGGCTGTTTTGCTGGTGCCCCCGCACGGCGCTTCTCGGTGTGGAGTATACGGGACGGGGTGCCCTTTGAGTCCAGCTCGGCTGGTCCCATCCCCACAAGGAGAACAGCAATTGGAAGCGCTGAGGACTGAGAGATTCACAGTAAGCACAGCTGAACCGGGAAGGTCCAGCTCTGTGGAGAAGGGGCGTCCGCCAAAGGAAAACTAAGAAACAGAAAAAACTTCATCACCGGATGGAGAGAGATCCAAGATGGCCGATTAACAACAGCTCAGGATTGTAGCTCCCAGTGAAAGCACAGAGAGCGAGTGGATGCCACAATTTCAGACGAATTTCTGTGGCCCACAAACTGGGAGATTGCCGGCAGAGGAGCCACACGTGTTGCCAGCACGACTCTTTTGGCCAGTGCAGCTGTTTTGCTGGCACCCCGGCGTGTCGCAGCACTTCTCAGTGCGGAGTATATGCGACTGGGTGCCCTTTGGGTCGGGCTCGGATGGTCCCATCCCCACAAGAAGAACAGCAATTGGAAGGGCTGAGGACCGAGAGTTTCACAGTAAGCACAGCTGAACCCGGGAAGGCCAAGCTCTGTGGGGAAGGGGCGTCTGCCAAAGGAAAACTAAGAAACAGAAAAAACTTCATCACCAACAAGCCGGACATCCACTCAGACCCAATCTGAAAGTCGGCAATTACAAAGACGACAGGTGGATAAATCCACAAAAATGGGAAGAAACCAGTGCAAAAAGGCT
>CAUYLG010038219.1:0-12401 GCA_963573385.1 Cacajao melanocephalus | reverse complement strand
TGTCCAGCAGAGGGCAGTGCTGTGCATCCCCAAGGCATGAACGTTCATCAGGTGAAATAGGGACTCTGATTTTAAGAGAAAAGGTCTCCTCTGCTGCCTGGGCTGGAGTTCAGGCGCAATCACGGCTCACTGCAGCCTTGATTTCTAGAACTCCAGAGATCCTCCACCCTCAGCTGCCTATCTGAGACCACAGGTGCAAGCCACCATACCCAGCTAATTTTTGTATTTTTGGCAGAGATGGGGTTTCATCATGTTGTCCAAGCCTGTCTTGAACCCCTGAGCTCAAGTAATCCACTTGCCTCGACCTCCCAAAGTGCTGAGATTACAAGCATGAGCCGCCACTGTGCCTGCCCTACCAGTGTATTTCTCAGGAAAATCTTAATAAACATCATATTGTTGTATTGTAAAATTTTAGGATTCTCAAGTACACAATATCATGAATTATGTTGCTGTCAAGACAACTAAGAAACAAAAATGAATCACCTCCAAGTCACAATCTGTCATTAGAAATCATTTTTAAAATAATACTAAGAGCAAATACCGAGGCAAATGCTTCACTTGCCAAAAGAGCTATTCTGAAGTAGGTGGTTTGGTTCCAAATGAATGACTTTTCTACCTTTGGAAGGTAAACTACCTGATTTAAAATGTGGTTTTATTCAGTGGACCTTTCAGCAATAGCCATCACTCACCATTGAGAAAGTGGGCCTCTCTCACCACCTTAATTTTTGTAGGTATGTCTTTCACCCCCCTAGTTTGCATAAGACATCTAAAGTACTTGCTACTTCATACTCATGAGATCCAGTGATGATCACGTGTTGTCATCAATAGAGTGGGCCAGTGTGATGTTTTGTGAAATGTCAGAACAATCAAGATCACTTCTATGTTATAAATAAAGCTGTTACGAACTTTTGTATACAAAAAAAAGTGAAATTGGAGATGGACCTTGAAATATTAGTAAGATTAAGTGGCCAATGGGAATCGAGGAAATAGGATTCAA
This sequence comes from Cacajao melanocephalus, assembly GCA_963573385.1. Taxonomy (NCBI): domain Eukaryota; kingdom Metazoa; phylum Chordata; class Mammalia; order Primates; family Pitheciidae; genus Cacajao; species Cacajao melanocephalus. The sequence continues at coordinate 11,404 of CAUYLG010038219.1, read as the reverse complement.
CTAGACAAGATCACTTCTATGATTCTAAGATCAACTATTATGTCAGCGAGCAGAACTAATGGAGCCCATGGCAACACTGGGAAGGCATATTATGGCCCCTGTTGGGTAACGGCAAATCACTTCTGATGAACCTTGCAAATTGGTATGGAGGAAAAGACATTAGCCAGGTAAATAAGTGCATACCAAATGTCAGATCTGCCCCAGGTGCATACCAATGTGTTAATCTGCCCCAGTAAAGGTACCAATTCTGGGAGAGCAGCTGAAATTGGAGTCCCCATCTGATTACATTTATGACATTCCATTGTCATTCTTCAAGATCCATCTGTCTTCTGCACCGGCTAAACTGGTGAATTAAATGGGAGAGGTTATAGGTATCACTACCAACAACCTGTAGTCAAAGTTCAAATAGTGCTCTGGAAGCAAGGAGCCTTTTGTGTGTGTCCATGGAAATTTGTCTCAATGGAAACCAGAACCACGTAGGCTGAGTAACAGGAGCAAGACCTCAGGAGCCCTCCCTTACCCCTTTAAACTCTTCTGGCCAACCCAGGTTCCAAACCAAGGCCAACCAGAAAGCTAGGTGAAGACAACAAAGGTCATTCCAAGTATTGGTCTTGAGGCTTAGATCTGATAATACTCAAGGTTCTGTGTTCATTCCTGTGTCCCTGGCTAGGATTCCTGGCTTCAATAACTGCTTGGCTTCTCCTATTCATCGACCAAAAGTTGGAATTTATTTGAAGACACCGGGGCAGATCAGGGATGCAGCTGAGGCTCAGGATTAGATGGGAACCAGGAACTGGAGTATTGAAAAGAACCCAGAAAGTCTTCCCTCTGTCTCCTCTGCATTTCTATTTATTCTCTCCCTCTGGTTTCTGGCTTTTTGCCTTCAGTTCCATGAAACAACTACTTGAGAGCTCCCAAGTTTTTAATCTGTTCCAGAAAGTAGCAAGAACAACCTTACCTATATTCATTAACCCTCTTGTCTAGTTGAATCCTATTTCCTGAGATTCCCACTGGCCACTTAATCTTACTAATATTTCAAGGTCCATCTCCAATTTCACTTTTTTTTTGTATACAAATGTTCATAACAGCTTTATTTATAACAGTCACAAACTGGAAACAACCCAAGTGTCCATCAATAGGCCAATGAACAAATCTATTCGATGAATAGACACAAAAACAAAAACTCTTGACACATGCTATCACATGAATGAATCTCAGAATAATTATACTGAGTAAAATAAGCCTGACCCAAAAAAGAGATACATATTGTATGATTTAATTTACATAGAATTCTAGGATATGCAAACTAATAACAAGGCACAAGGGCACTTGGGGATGAGTCCGTTCCTCACCTCGATCGCAGTGATAATTTTACATGAGGTATACATACGCCAACACATTGTACACTTTATATGTGTGCAGTTTATCGGGTGTCAAGTATACCTCAGTAAAGTTAAAAATATTAGTGGGTTCTACATTCTGGAGACACTGGCAGTAGAACAATTATTTTCAGCTTGAAATATTAGGTACACTTTGGTAAAAATACTTTTTAACTTTATCTTCACAGTTGTAGCAAGGAAACCAAAAGGGAAAAACATTCACCGATTGAAAAACAATGTCATAAAGTCATCCCAGTTTCTGGGGGTTGGTTCCAGGACCCCTGAGGATACCAAAATCCTCGGATGCTCAAGTCCCTGATAAAAAATGGCACAACATTTGCATATAACCTACCCACATCCTCCCGTACACTTTAAATCATCACTAGACTACTTTTATTACCCAGTACAATGTAAATGCTGTGGCAATAGTTGTTATACTGTATTATTTAGAGAATAAGAAAAAAAGTCTGTACATTTTTGGTACACATACAATTTTTTCTTAAATATTTTTGATTTCCAGTTATTGAATCCACAGATGTGGAACCCAAATACAGCAGGCTGACTGTATATACTAAGAAAAATTACAAAGGAAAAATGAGGAATTTTCATTCTGTAAATGAAACCAAATCTAACATATTTCTTAACAATGAATAAAACCACTTAAGATTCAATTATTTGGTGTCTGACAGCTGTCTCTCTCCTTCATATTGTTACAGCAGTGGTGCCCTTGGGTTCAGAAACCTGAACTGTGGTCTTCAGTTGTTCCCCATACTCCTCTATCAGAGGCCCAGACACTCCAAGACGCCGGGAAGAGGCAAGTGGCTTTCCCTGACTGGCATCGGATTCCTGGATGGCTATGTTTCTGCATACTTCACCATCAACAATAAGAAGGGCACTGCTTTACACAAAGGGACCTTGCAAAGAACTGACTGTCTTAGATGGACTATCTTTGAGTTTAACTTGTTTTGAATCTGAGTCTGAGTCTTCATTTCCAGATGACACGGTGCTGTTTGACTCCTCTAAATCACTTGCCTCAGAGCTGAAGCAAAATGTCTGCTGCCCAGGATCTGAATGGGCTGCTTTTAATGCAGTTTCTTCCTGGACAAGAAGTGCTGCTGCTGCTGCTGCTAGTTCTTCCGGTTCTAACCCCAGCTGGGCCTTTGTAAGGGAGACTTCCTTTAAGGCTTCTGCAAGAACTGCCAACATTTTAGATTTGACTTTCTGAATCCACACACAGTAGTCTGAGATGTAGAGATCATTCAGTATGTATGCTGTGCTGTTTCCCTGAAAAATTTTGTGAATATCCAGAGACACTTTAAAACTGCACTTTTACCTAGTTGTAATATCTTTATAGTGTTCCTGTAGGCCTTCATCACCAGCTTGAAATGGCAGTAGAGTGGGTAACACAACACCCTTCTTCCAAAAGACACCATGATACATTAGTCCAAGTCTCAAACCATGATAGTGTTGGACTCGGTTTCCTGATATTCCATGCAGATTCAACGTTCTTCTCTCCTTCAGTGACACAGGTTTCATACCAATATTCCAGAAGGACATCAATCAAACTGTAGTACACTTGACAACAGGTTCTCTTGTCCAGCAGATAAGATTTATTGACAAATTTTTGTAGCTGATATTTCTCTTCTTCAGAAAAAGACACTTGCTCTGACTCTTTTCCAAAAAGGCCATCATTTTTAAATATTTGTCAGTCCACCAAGGATTGTACTTCGAAATCTGTTCAACCGCCTTGTCTTTGAAAATGTCAGTTAGATAATGATCAGGATCAAACTTGGCCAGCTCGGTGGCCAGTCACTTTTGTCTTGGTTCAGCTGCAGGGCTGAAATCTGGATCCTTAATATCAATAACATCACTCAGTTCATCCTGTAACCACTGAAACACTCCTGATTGTAAGTTTCCAAATCCACAGTGGCACTGCAGATTCATAGCACTTTCTGATACCTCTTCATAGGGTGTCTGCTCAATTTCCCAACCAAACTCTTCATTGTCAACTACTTCTTCAGGAATTTCAGAAGCACCTATTTCTTCCACAAGTGGTCTTGCTGTCCTGGATTTTCTTGGTGCCAGAAGAGCAGCTAACATGTCTAGCCCCTGGGCAGGCGAATGGTAAAAATTCCTTTATCTGCATCATAGGACCCTTGCTCGCTTCCATTTTCTTCAATTTTTCCAGGAAGGGTTAATCTGAGAAAGTATGGCTTGGCATAGAACTTGAAGTCAGATCTCTCAAAGTAGATGTTGAACTCTGAGACCTGGGCGTAAGGCATGTGGATGGCGATGGTCAGGAAGTCCAGCTCCTGACTGAGCCGGACGCAAGGGCCAGTGCCAATTGCTCTCACTGCCTCCACGGTCCCGCCACACAAACTCTCCCCAATTTCACCTTTTTTAAACAAAAGATGTCTGCCTTCCAGGACACAAAAGCCTCCTATACACATATTTTGGCACTTGATTATATTATGTCTTTTACAGTGCTCTGCATGTTTCTTGCAGGTAAGTCTTGATTCTTCAACTACATATTAAATATCTATCAAGGATATATATTTAGCTTTCATCTTTCAGAGCTCCTAGCATAGAACTTGGCACCAAGTAGCCCATAGTAAACAATTATTGAACCATAATGTATGATTTTCTTTTCTACTTTTCACTGGTATGTTTTTGTTTAAAAAGGGTAAACCGCTAGCAATGAAAATGTCCTTGTTATGTTATCCTTCTCTAATTAGCAACCACCCTTCACAATCTGCCATGTTACATTTAAAACGGATTTTCAAATTAGACATTTATGCCTGGGCATTAACCAGGGACTGATGTATCAGTGCCATCAGCAGAACACTGCACTGGCTGGCAGACGTGGCACCATCGTCAAGACTTGTAATTTACTTCTAGCTTTTCAAATAGTCAATGTGTAACTCCAGGCAAGGCTAATTATCTCCTCTTAAAATGGGAATAATATAACCTACCCCCACTTTGCTTCCCATGGGTGTCATGAGAATTAATTAGTTCTGTAATGTGAATATATGTCTATAAAATGTATAGTTCATTAGAGGCAAACATAAATGAAAACATAAGATATTGTTCAACGTATTATGAATGTTCATTGTTGCTGTGTTTAGTAGAAAGTACATGTATTACAGCAATAGTGGTAGTACACAAAATAACAAATACATGTTGGGTCAGCACCTCCTCCAATTACCATTTGCAAACAAGTCCTGGATGGCCAGAACTAATTGGAAGATTGAGACAAAAATTATGTCTCCCTCACTAAAGAAGGGGAGATTGATATAGTGCGCTTACCCAAATTTCATAGTTCCTGCATGAACTCTTCAAAAGCTTCAAATCTAGGCCAGGCTACAGGAAGAAGAGCAGCAATTGAAGACTGGGACTTTTTCTGGAACCTCAGCAGCAACCTTCCTTGTTTTGTAAGATTTTGAAGAAGCATATCAAGATTCTTCCACGCATTCCTTCACAGTATAGCAAATAGGAGACACCATCTTTCCTCCGATGACACCTGGAAGAATGAGAGACCAACACACTCCAGGACACGGCCAGAAGAATTCAACAAAAGATTTGCTAAATCCTCTGCACTATGATCTAGACCAGAATTTCTCAATCTCAGCTCTGTGGACATTTGAGCCAGATAATTCTTTGTTGCCCGAGGCCGTTCTGTACATCATAGGGTGTTCAACAGCATTCCTGGCCTCAACCAAATAGATGCCAGTAGGACCTCTCCCACACCCTTGTGACAATCAAAGATATCTCCAGACATTGCCAATGTCCCCTGGTATAGGGGAATCATCTTCAGTTAAGAATCGCTGATTTAGACAATGATCAAAGTGGGGTAACTAAATCAAAAGACACTGTGATCTTAAGTTGATCAAGCATCCTTCTTTGAAATCACTCAGTACTTTCATATATTGCATTTATATCTTAGGTATTCATATTCTATCAATTCAGCCAATATTTGTTGAGTTCTCAGTGAACAACATACAGTATCAAGTAAGTAATTCTGTGTGTCCATAAAACAGAAATGGATATGGTATGTCCCAGTCTTCCACAGCAGGCATTTATGTCATTCCAATTCCAATATTTACCCCCATCGGGGTTGTCAAATATTGCATGGGACATACTTATACTAAAAATTATTCATTATTTATCTGAAACTAAAATTTAACTGGATGCCCTGTGTGTGTGCATGTGTGTGTTTGTTTGTTTTTCTAAATCTGGCAACCCTACCCTGATAGACTCAAGGTTTTATCTCAGTCCACAAACTTTATAACTTGACTTCACTAAAAATAATAAAGAGGAGTTATTGAAAAGGCTTTTAAAAATGCTGTTAGAATGAGTAGCACAACTAAATTTGAGGATACATTTTATTTGAAAGATGTTTATTTTCCTACTGAAAATGGTGGTAAACTCCGTAGAATTCATTCAAAGCCTGACAGGATTCATTGTCTGATTTATTTTTCTACTTTTTATTTTTATTTTTAGAGACGAAGTCTAGCTCTGTCACCAGGCTGGAGTGCAGTGGCATGATCTCGGCTCACGGCAATCTCCACCTCCCGGGTTCAAGCGATTCTCCTGCCTCAGCCTCCCAGGTAGCTGGGATTACAGGCACATGCCACCACATCCAGCTAATTTTTTTTGTATTTTTAGTAGAGACTGGGTTTCACCTTGTTGGCCAGGATGGTCTCGATCTCCTGACTTCGTGATCTGCCCACTGCAGCCTTCCAAAGTGCTGGGATTACAGGTGTGAGCCACTGCGCCCGGACTGCCTGATTTATTCAAAAACACTTCTGATGCTCACAGACTATTTAGCATTTACGCAACAAATGATGTTCTTCTTCTAGTATTCTTGTTGGGTGAGTCAGCATTCTGGAAAGACATGGAGGAGAATCAGACACAAACTTCTTATAACCTCATAAACAGGAAGAAAGGGAGCAGAAGCATAGACTAGCTTTACTTTTGCTCAACTTGCCTTCCCAATTCTCCAGGTATGGTCCTCAGATCAGGAATATCATGTGACCTGGGAACTTATTAGAAATGCACATCCTTGGGACCCACTCCAGACCTACTGAATCAGAAACTCTGGGAGTGGGTCCTAGCAACCAATGTTTTAACAAGCCTTCCAGGTGATTCTGCTGTATGTTAGAGAACCAGAACCCTGGTTCCTGATCCTGGCCACAGGGGAAAACACCTGGGGAAGTTTAAAAACACTGATGTGTGGGGTCTATACCGAGGGAGTAGGATATAATTGGCATGGGGTACAACCCAGGCATAAACATTTTTAAAAACTCCCCAGCCAGAATAATCACTCTACAGAATTTTTTATCAAATCCCAAAGGAAAGAGAAGTTCCTTATATTGCAAATATAGTACTTTCTATTCTGGCCCTAATCAACCATGCATAAAGGCAGAATCGACAGACATTATATGTTTTAATTTGAAGACTAACAAAAGGCCATTAAACTAGATATATGGGCTCTTCCTCAGATCCCTAAATCTACTCCTTAGGGCCTACTAGAGTCAGTGTGATATAATAGAAAAGTCATTTTTTGTCCACCAGACCCTGCCCAAATGTTTGATAACCTCTTGGGGCCTCATTTTCTCATGTCTACACTGGGGATGATATTAACTCTTCACAGGATTTGGGGAATTATAAAGAGAGACCATGTAGGTAAAGGCAGGAAGATAAATAATCAATAATCCCATCAGAACCTGAAGAGACTTTGCACTGTTGAAGTGAGGCAGAGGAGGGAGAAATTTTGAAGGACAAATTCACAAATTTCAATGTGTGTTTCTATAATAACTACTTAAATTATTACCTCTTTGAATTGCCTCACTCTTATGTGTACATGTGTCCCCACTCCCACCTGTCCCATTATTTTCCTGTTTTCACTTGTACCTTGGGAACCCATCTGTGGTTTTGGCCAAGCTATTTTCATGGCATTGAACGTGGTAGTTTTAAAGACTGTGGTAGTAGTTACACATAGCTCAATAACTCCTGGGGCTACAAGGAGGTTAATGGGATAGTTTTTGTTTTTAAAAGCCATGCCTATCTGACAAGTCAATCATTTTAAAAACCATGCCTATCTGACAAGCCTCTTATTCACCTCAGGATAGTTGTTTAAGGCTTCCCTGTGAGTTAAAAGTCCTCACTGTTAAGGGGCTGCCCCGCCTGGCTGTATGCATTACATGGAGCAGTTCTCTGCATGGTTTCTTAGTACAGACTCCTTGAGATACATGGACATTCAAGTTACCTGCCACAGCAGGAGAAGTTGGTCCTCTCCCAGGGTACTGCTGAGACCTAAGGGCTTAAATGCTCACCAAGTGACCTTAGAGGGCTGGTCATGGTGGGCATCTGGGAGCTGGGAAAGAGCACTGGAGAACTTCATAGGGAAACCTAGCTGACAAAAATGAAAAAACTTATAAGAGCCATTGGAATGAGCTCTAGCTAAGGTCCACTGGGTTAGCTCTCAAAGAAGACTGCAAAACTTAAGCATAAATTCCTTCATCATGAACCAGAAGCCATGGAGTAGGGCCAGGGTCAATAAAGAGAAAGATCAAGGGATAGAACCACAGGAACAAAGGTGCCAAGAAAGGCAGTGAGAGTAACACTCAGGAAACCAGAGATAGGAACAGAGCTGGAAACTAGGAGGAGAAACTATCACAGCTGGAAGGCAAAGTGGCCAGGCCAGAAAAGCTTCATGCAATCCTGGTTAACTAAATGTTTCTATTGACTGAGGCCACTGCTTAAGCCTTGTATTATTTTTATTTCAATCCCCATGGTTAGAAAAATAGTGCTAAAATGGGTTCATACACTTTCCTATCCTGCAAGATCTTAAACATCACTATCTTTTCCTGTGGTGGTTAAAAGCATGGGCTTTGGAATCAGAAACGGCACAAATCTGAGCCCTGCTACCTAGTAGCTATGTAGTATTGGTCAAATGAGTAAACCTCCTGGAGCCTCAGCTTCCTTCCTTGTAAAATGTGAATAACAATATCAACTTATTTTCAGATTATGAGCATTTCTCCATAATAATCCACGTAAAGCACTTACCAGAGCACTTGGCTTACTGTGTAAGCATGTAATAACGTTAGCGTCATTCCAATACAACATATTGGAATAATCTACTATTTTTTCACCACTTTATATCTCATTTTCCTTCTTTTTCTTCTCCCTCAAACCTACCCCCATTCCAGAAGATGTTTTGGCCTGTGTTCATATCCTCCAGTGAGAGCAGAAAGCCTGTTAGACTTCCTGCCTTTGTTTCCCAAAGTTTGAGCTCCAGGAAACTGGGACAAGATACTTTCCTGAGACAAGATATCTCAGGATGGGGAATGAATGGGGCTTCTTTTCACTCCACACTAGAAAGCCATTCTGTTTGGAAAGAGGAGAGGGAAGGGGAAGAAAAGGGTGCTATACCAGCTTTCCAGTATCACTGTCAGTGTGAAAGCAAGGCCAGAGAGCATCTGGGCAGATGTAACTATAAGCAGCCTAATAAAGGTTCCCAAGCCCAAACCATGAATCCAAAAGCAGAGCTGCCAGACATGAAAGGCCTTGCTGCCCTTCCACCCCACAATACTTCACCTCTGGAAACCTTGATAATTCTAGGGAATATTTGCAACCCCCCCCCAAATTTTTAAAATACTGTATATCAGTGAGTAAAATGATGCTAAGATTTTTAAAAGAACAAGCTTACCATCAGATAGGTAGAATGAGTAGTAGTGGTGGTGGTGGTGGTGCAGAGATAAAAATTAAGTAGTGCTACTGAAATATATAGTTATATTTCCCACACTCTGGTGTTTGTGGATTTGTGAGCTGAGATTCTGATCAAATTCCAGAACTTGCAATGTCTCAAAGTAATTGTTTAAAATATTAAATTGTTGTACTCACACTGCAAATGTTGATATAGATGCTTGGGTGGGGGTGGAGCAATAGGACAGAATAAGCCCAAGAATACCTTGGAGTTTGCTGAATTCCTTTCTCTTTGCATAATCTTACTCACACGTTAACATTATGTGAACCACTCCATGAGCAGCACAAGAGAGACTTTCTGCAAATGTGATTATTAAGTCAAAAGTTAGGAGCTTCCTTGACCCCAGCTATTCTCCTCTCCTAAAACCTTTTTTTTTTCATTTCTTTGTCAATGTCTTTAATTTTTTTTTTTTTGCTCTATTTAAAAGTTTTTCTATTATTTCTGCATGAGTAAGAGTATGTGTCATTCAGTCTCCTTGTCAGCTTCTGTTTCACTTCCATTAAATTTGTTGATTGAGTGTGAAGAAGGAGGCACTGTCATCATTTCCAGGTTTCATAGTATGGGTTAGATCTCTCGGAGGAATGCTGTGATCCCACTGCAATTTTGTAATGGAGCCCTGGAGAGACAGGAATGAAACCAGGGAAGGCTCCTTATCTCTTTCATTGGTTCAGGGAGGCAGAAAGAGAGGGGAGGAGGATATTTCTCTTTCCCCTCTATTCATTTATTCATTTGCTTCACAAATACTGAGCATCTCCTGGGTGACAGACACTGATTTAGGTGCTCAAAATACACTGGAAAGCATAAACAGCCCTGGTGCCTGCCCTCACAGAGCCTATGGTCTGGTGGTGAGACAGATTTTAATCAGATAAACACACTAATGAATGCATAGTTGCACAAAGAGATCCTCATTTAATTGAGCTGGACTAGGACCTACGCATCAGTATTTTTTTTAATAAGCTTTGTAAATAACTCTGCCAGGTCTGGGAATCACTGGGCTAGCCCATGCAAGTTCTAATCATGTAGGCTGTAATCAAGCATCATTAAGCATTTTATCTTTCAAGCTGTGGTTGAAATGTTACTGAAAAGAGGTGATATAGTAAGATGTTCAGAGTTTTTTAAATTAAGCTTTTTTATTTTGAAATAATTGTAGACTCATATGCAGTTGTAAGAAATAATACAGGCGAATCTCTGGTATCCTTTACCCAGTTTTCCCCAATGGTAACATCTTGCAAAACTATGGCACAATATCACAACCAGGATATTAACCTTGGTGCAGTCAAGATAAAGCATTTTCAAGATCACATGAATCCTTCCTGTTGTCCTTGGATAGCCCTCCCCACTTTACTCCTGGTGACCACTAATATGTTCTCTATTTCCATAATCTTGTCTTTTCAACAGTTATATAAATGGAATCATGTAGTATAGGACCTTGTGGGACTGGCTGTTTTCTCTCAGCATAATTTTCTAGACATTCATTCATGTTGTTTCATGTGTCAATAGTTTGTTCCTTTTTAGGGGGCTGAGTAGTGAGTAGCAGTGTTCCATATATGGGGTACCACAGTTTGTTCAACCACTCACATGCTGAAGGATATCTGGGTCTGTTCCAATGCTCAGAGATTTTAAATAGAGTTGCTATAAACATTTGTGTATAGGTTTTTGTGTGAAGATAAAATCTTCACTTCTCTGGGACAAATGCCCAAGGGTGCAATTGCTGAGTCCTATGATAGTTGCATGTAGAAACTATCATGCATAAAGAAACTGTCAAACTATTTCCAGAGTGTCTGCACCATTTTATATTCTCAAAAGTAGTGTACCAGTGATCTAGTTTCTCCTCATTCTCATCAGCATTTAATGCTGTCACTGTTTCATTTCAGCCATTCTAATAGGTATGTAGTAATATCTTGTTGTGGTTTTGCTTTGGGTTTCTCCAATGGCCAACAATGCTGAACGTCTTTTCGGGTGCTTAGTTGCCATCTGTATATTACCTTTGGCGAAGTGTCTCTTCATGACTTTCACCTATTTTCTAATTGGATTATTAGTCTTAATGTTGAGTTTTGAGAGTTTACTTTTATATTCCAAATACTAGTCCTTTTGTCAAATATTGGGTTTGCAAATATTTTCCCACTCTTCAATTTTTTTTTTATCCTCTTAAGAGGGTCTTTCACAAAGCAAAGTTTTTTAATTGTGATGCAGTCTAATTTATCAGCTTTTCCTTTTCTTTTTTTTTTTTTTTTTTTTTTTTTTTTTTTTTTTTTTT
>CAUYLG010038218.1:0-17516 GCA_963573385.1 Cacajao melanocephalus | reverse complement strand
TTGGAAACTAATACCCTACTGTTTTATTCTGCTCATGAATTGTGAGGTTACCTGGACACAGCTAGGCAGTTCTCACTCTGGATCTCATGCATGGCAGACAGATCCAGAGGGGCTGGGGCTGGGTCATCTCAAGGGCATTTTTTTTTCATTTCTTTTTTTTTTTTTTTTTTTTTTGAGACAGTGTTTTGTTCTTGTTGCCCAAGCTGGAGTGCAATGGCACAATCTTGGCTCACCACAACCTCTGCCTCCCAGGTTCAAGCGATTCTCCTGCCTCAGCCTTCTGAGTAGCTGGGATTGTAGGCATGCGCCACTACGCCCGGCTAATTTTTTGTATTATCAGTAGAGATGGGGTTTCTCCATATTGGTCAGGCTGGTCTCGAACTCCTGACCTCAGGTGATCTGCCCGCCTTGGCCTCCCAAAGTGCTTGGATTACAGGTGTGAGCCACTGCACCTGGCCATAATAATAATCTTTATATTGGTTACTAGACTTGTAAATAGTTTCATTTTTATAATATTTTATTTATTTATTTATATTCAATGTCAGGCCTGTCAAACTCTAACCTGAGATCCTCTCTTCTCCCACCTTCTCACCCTCCTCCTTCTTTACTCTTTCTTCTGCTGGTTTTCCCTCCCTCTCTCTGTCTGTCTGTTTTTGTGTCTCTGAGCTCTTTCTCTCTTTTGCTGTAACACCTCCCCCAAAGATGGAGGGCTGTTTAGAGGCCAGAATTATCTCTGAGTTGGGTTTGGGTTTCTCCGCAGTCATTGGTACCAGAATCCAGCCACACTTGTTAAGAAAAGTCCATCAAGGAATGCACAGTGGTGACCCGCTGCCTCCCCGCTACTCTACAACCGCTTTTCCTGGGTCTTTAGTCTGAGACCCTGAGTGGGATGGATAGAGAAAGAGAGAAGGCCAAAGACCAGAATGGCAAGGGAGGAGGTTATGCCCTGTGGTCAGACTATGATAGAACAGATGCAGTGAAGGAGACAGAAATTAAATCCTTACCAATAATCGAATCCTCCCAACCTGAAAACTCCTGCCCAAAGAGGCACTGCCACTTGCCAGCTTGACATTAACTATGTCACTTAATCTCTCTCAGCCAATAACAATCCCCTCCCTAAAGAACTGCTATTATGATTTGGTGTGATAAAGACAGTTGATTCCGTTTGGAATGCTTTGGGCTGCAAGTAACAGAAGAGTAAACCAAGACTTGCCTGAGCAATGTAGATATTTAATTATTTCACACAGGAAGTAAGGGTCTTCGGGTTTGGTGCAATGATTCAGAAATGCCAGCAAAAACCCAGCCTCTTTTTGTATTCCTGCTTCACTATCCTTAGCTTGTTGTTTGCATTGCATGTTCTTTCCTCATGGTTGAAAGGTAGCTGTTGCAGCCCAAGACATCACATTCAAGAAAAGAAGAGAGGGGCTCTCTGAGCACCGCTGCACTCTAGCCTGGGTGACAGAGATTCTGTCTAAAAAAAAAAAAGCAAAAAAGACAGCAATTGGAAGCACCAGAAAGATGCCAGATGCCTCTGCTGGCCTTAAAGTTGGAAGGGTTTCAGGAAAAGGACCTGAATTTTGCCAACAACTGGTGAGCTTGGAAGAGGCCCCACAGCCCCAGGGAAGAACTTTGCCTTGAACTTGGTGATACCCTGAGCAGAGAATCCAGCCAGGCCTTGTCAGACTCCTGACCTACACTCTGTGAGATAACAAGTGGGTGTTATTTTAAGCTACTACCTTTGTGGCAATTTGTTGTACAGCAATGGAAAATGAAGACAGAAAGTTCATGCCCATATTCCAGTTTTCTGGACTTTCTCAGAAATGCTGAGCTCACTCAACTGCAAAGTGAGTGGTGGTGTGGATGTTTGAACCCAAGTCTGTCTGTTCTAGAGCCCACACTGGCTTTCCCATTTAGCCTATCCAGATGAGGAAAGTGAGTCACTAGAGGCACTGCCAGGGTCACCTCCCCAGGATCTCAGCACAGAGGAGGTGGGACCAGGCTGTAGCCCCCTCATGCTCCCAGTTCATGTGAGGAGCCCCAGGAGCCTCCAAGTCGCCTTCTGTCTGTGTCTACCTGCATCAGTGAACGGCCTGAACCACCCTGGAACCCCTGGAGTCACAGTACTGCCTCCCAGCATCTTAGGTAAAAGGTACTGTCCTCCTTGGGGAGCCTGGCAGAGCTTACCCAGACATTGGGTGATGGTCTGCTGGCCACCTCTCACTCTAGGGGACTCCACTTCATGCCCTAACTTCTCTCATTCATGCTCAGAGTCAGAGGTGCCTCACGAGCCAGAGCAGACATGAAGGTCAAAGATGTGTTCAGTTTGACCAACAGTATTTAAACACACCACACACACACACACACACACACACACACACACACACGATGTTTAAAATTGGGAAGTTTCACTGGGCACGGTGGCTCATGCCTATAATCCCAGCCCTTTGGGAGGTCGAGGCAGGTGGATCATGAGGTCAGGAGATTGTGACCATCCTGGCCAACACGGTGAAACCCCATTTCTACCAAAATACAAAAAATTAGCCAGGCATGGTGGCGCATGCCTGTAGTCCCAGCTCCTCAGGAGGCTGAGGCAGGAGAATCACTTGAACCCCAGAGGTGGAAGTTGCAGTGAGCCTGGCAACAAAACAAGACTATCTCAAAAAAAAATTGTGAAGTTTCACACTGAAAGCGATATTGCCAATCTCTCTTGGGGAATTGGAAACTCTGGCCATACTGGGCCCATCTTCCCACTTGGCAGCCAAGGCTAAAGCCGAGTGGCCACGATGTCCCCTGGTGGAGGGTGAGCTCTGGAGTACCCTAGTCCCCACCACCCCCATCACCTCCCCGTGCTTACTTCAACTGCCTGCCCCCCAAAGACATCTGAGTGCCAATCCCTTAGGATTAATTCTGTGACCTTACCCACTGCCTCCTGCCCTGCCTAGTCCCCGGGGATCACAGGGGACAGTGCCCAGCCTGTGTGAAGCTAGCAGGGCTATGAGAAATAGGCCACTAGGATGGAAATTCGGGGGTCTCTTCCAGACCTGTTTGTGTGGACAGCTGTCCCCCGTGACCCAGTTCAGCTAAGAACGTCAGGCTATCTGCATCTGTCTGCATCAGTCCACTCAGCCTGAACGGACCCCCCTCTTTCCCTGGTGGGGGCATAAGTGCAGGTACTAATGCTCATTTTCATTCTTCACGATCCTTGGTGCTTAATGGGGCAATGGCATTTAGCCAAAAGGCACCTGAGACAGGTGGAAATGACCTCTCCTGCCCCTTCCCTCTCCTGGAGGCTGCTACCCACATCCACATGGCCCTTTAGGGAGACTCAGCTCCCCTGACTCACTACCAGGCCCACTGCCAAGGAGGAGAAGCAAAACCCCACTCTGCCTTCAGCCCCCAGGCTTCTAGGAAAAAGCCCTACAACAGATTCGGAGGTGACACTTTGCTGCCTTCGTGGTGAGCTGAGATGCTGGTGCCACAATGCAAGAGACAAGAAATGAGTAGCAAAAAGGGGAGGGAGGTGGAAAAATTAAATTTTGCGTGATCAGCAAGGTTTCAAACAATCGCTCGCCAACTGAAGTGGGTGCCACGTCTATAAGTCATTCTGTTTTATAGACCATTAGGATCTCCAGAGAGAACCTGCATGGAGACCACTGCTTTTTGTTGAAATTAAAATGTCAGAGAAAAAGAAATAGAACAAAACAGGGAATCTGCAATTAATTACCAGGCCATAAAAATTCAATAATCAGGAAGCAGAGCGGCGGTGGGCCCAGAGGTATCAGAGCCAGCGTAACAAGAATGGAATACATTAATCTTTTCAAATTAGTTTTTTAATCTGACGGGGATATATGGTGACATGCCTCTCCTCCCCACCCGCTCCCCTTCAACCTCCACTGCTCAGGCCTAAAGCCAGGCTGTGGGAGGGAGGTTGGGTGTGAGTTGGGGACCTATTGCAACCTGGACCCCCGGGCTGCAGGGAGAGGGCTGTCCGCGGCCCCAGATGAGCCAAGGACCCTCAGGCCAGCTCATCTGGAGGATGTATCCCAGCAGAGGAGCCAGGAAGGCCTGTTCCCCGTGGGTCCCACGGTACAACGGAGCAGGAGGCCCGTTTCCTCTGTTGGCTAGTGGGTCTGGGTGGTGGTCTCTGAGCTTTCCTGCTCTGGAAAATGGAAACATCACAGCCACCCCCGGACCTTGGATGCCTTGTGCCTGGTGCCCAGCAGGTCCTCAATAAAGGGCCCCCTGCTGTTACTATTTTTACTCCTGGCAGCAAAGAGTGCCACCGGGCATTGCCAGAACTCTATTCAAGAGCATTTATTTAGCACCTGCTGTGTGCTCAGCCCTGGGAAGGAGAGACCAGCAGCCTCAGTCATTACGCTGGAGAATGAGGCTCACGGTCAAGTCAGAGGCCAAGCAGGAGTAGGGGGTGAAAGAGTAAAGGGCAATGAGCTTGTCCTCAAGCAGGGGTGCTAGCCCGGCGGCAGGTCCCAGGAGGGCTGAAGTGGCAGGCTCAGTCCCCACACAGCCACGTGCTCCAGCGGCAGCCGGCTGATTGATCAAACGACCAGCCCTACCCCTGTCTCTGATTGGAGGCCGTGCCCTCCCACCCAGAGCCTCGCTGCAGAGCTCCGCCTCCTCCAGCGTCGCCTTTGCTAGGCCCAAGATTCCTGCAGCTCAGATCAGTCCAAGTTTCTGGCCTTCAGCCTCAGCCAAGCCACTCTCTCATTAACCCCTCAACAAGCCGGCCTCTGGGCCTCCCTCAGGCTGAGCCCCTCAGTGGAGCTCAATGCCTAGTCAGCGTTGTTAAAATGGACTCTTGGCTGGGCGCGGTGGCTCATGCCTGTAATCCCAGCACTTTGGGAGGCTGAGGTAGGCAGATCATAAGGTCAGGAGTTCGAGACCAGCCTGGCCAATATGTTGAAACTCCGTCTCTACTAAAAATACAAAAAATTAGCCGGGGGAGGCGCCTGTAGTCTCAGCTACTTGGGAGGCTAAGGTAGGAAAACCGCTTGAACCGGGGAGGCGGAGGTTGCAGTGAGCCAAGATCAGCCACTGCCCACCAGCCTGGGAGATGGGGGGGTGGGGGCGGCGGCGCGAGGAAGGACTCTTATAGCCTCCACCCCAGGGGACATCTGCAGAGCAGCAGGCAGATGGCCGTCTGCCCTTCTGACTTCGACTCCTTTTAAAGGTAACATGACAGGTCACTAAGTGCCAGGTC
Organism: Cacajao melanocephalus; assembly: GCA_963573385.1. NCBI lineage: Eukaryota > Metazoa > Chordata > Mammalia > Primates > Pitheciidae > Cacajao > Cacajao melanocephalus. The sequence continues at coordinate 12,298 of CAUYLG010038218.1, read as the reverse complement.
CCATATAAGTCCTCTGCCTGGATTTTTTCATTTGGTCCCCTGGGAGGTTGGGACTATTCATAACCCCATTTCACAGAGGCAGAAGTCTTGAAGCTTAGGTCACCCGCCAGTTGTATGTGAACTGAGTCTCTGAAACCAGCTTCACTAAGAATACCAACCAGAGGCCAGGTGCGGGGGCTCGGGCCTGTAAAAAAAAAAATTTTTTTTTAATTAGCTGGGCACAGTGGTGACCGCCTATGGGCCCAGCTACTTGGGAGGCTGAGACAAGAGGATTGCTTGAGCCCAGGAGCTTGAGGCTGCAGTGAGCGGTAATCTTGCCACTGCACTTCAGCCTTGTCAGAGACCTTGCCAAAAAAAAAAAAAAAAAAAACAAGGCTAGGCACGTTGGCTCAGTCCTGTAATCCCTGCACTTCTTAAGGCCAAAGCGAAAGAGTCAGTTGAGACCAGGAGTTCAAGACCAGCCTGGCCAAAATGACAAAACCTGTCTCTACAAAAAATACAAAAATTAGCTGGGTGTGGTGGTGTGTGCCTGTGATCCCAACTACTCCAGAGGCTGAGGCAGGAGAATCACTTGAACCGGGAGGTGGAGGTTGCAGCAGTGAGACCAGATGGCACCACTGCCTTACAGCCTGGGCGACATAACAAGACACAGTCAAAAAAAAAAAAAAAAAAAAAGGAACAACAAAAACAACCACGACAGCGTCTTTCACTTCCTCCGGAGTTTGGCGCATGGTAGGAGCAGAATCAGTGCTCTCTGGAAAGTGTTTTAGCAGAACAATCTTGCAAGGGGGCCTCACCAGCTTTCTCCCCAAGATATCTTCATTCTAACCTACGAGCATAACGGAGACTGCCATTTATGTATTGTGCTACTGTGTGCAAAGCTGTGGGATCTGGTGTCTTTTAGGGTAAGATTGTGGGCCCCATTTTACAGGAAGGAAACTGAGACTCAGAGAGACTGGCAGCCCCAAGATCAGACACTGATATCCATCTGGCCCCCAAAGGCAGGATTTTAACAGCTAAGAATACGGTCTCAGTTCCACATTAACCAGGCCCACTCCAGGGCTCCTGAACCCCAACTCGAGGCTGCATGCCCTCAAACCAGGTCCCTCACTCCTTCAAACTGATGCTTTGGGGCATCTTGCCTAGGAGGCCTTCGTCCTTTAATCTGTATCACTTGTACTCGTGACTATCTTGTAACTTACACTCCATACACAATCCACATACGCCCCAAGGGGCCTCAGCATAAACGGTGGCGAGGAGAAAAAAGCATTAGCAAGAGGGCAAAGGACGCAGGCCCCTGGACTGCGGGCATGGGCGGGAAAATTCAGATCCAAGTTCTTGGCCTGCTCCCCGCAGGGGCGCAGTTCCCCGCGCGGCCACCAGATCGCGCCCGGCTCTCTCGGGCGGGGCTTGCACTAAGGCTGTGTGGCCGCCAGATGGTGTCCAAGACCGCGACTCCGCGGGCAGTGCCCCGACAAGGCGGAGCCCGGTGGGTTCGCAAGTCCGAAACCTGTCCCAGGAGCTCCAGCGCACGTGACCTACCGACACCTCCTGCTCACGCCATGAGCCAGCCAGTGCCCCGACTCTCCGTGCCCGCCGCTCTGGCCCTGGGCTCAGCCGCGCTGGGCGCCGCCTTCGCCACTGGCCTCTTCCTAGGTAAGCAGAACCCGGTCGCCGCGGGCGAGCAAGTGGGCGGGCTCAGGGGAGGGCGGGGCTCGGCTCAGGTTAACTCCTGCGACCGCGGAGCCCCGGGCCCTGACCCAGCACCCTCTCCCTGCAGGGAGGCGGTGGCCCTCATGGCGAGGCCTGCGAGAGCTGCGCCTGCTTCCCCCCGAGGACAGCCCCCTGTGGCAGTATCTGCTGAGCCGCTCCATGCGGGAGCACCCGGCGCTACGGAGCCTGAGGCTGGTCAGCAGGGCTCGGGGTGGGAACGGGCGTCCACCTCGGGCCCGGTGAGTCCCACGTGGCTGTGTGACCTTGGGCTGGGCCGTGGCCCTTTCTGGGCTTCCGGCTTCCCCCGGCTGGGTGCGGTGGGCGTTCCCGGAGGGCCCTTAACCCAGACCACGCCCAGAACCGCTTCCTTCGGGGTTTGGGACCCCAGGACGGGGGTGGGTGACCGACAGGGCTGGTACCGCTCTCTTCCTTCACGCAGCTGACCCTGGAGCAGCCGCAGGGGGATGCCATGATGACCTGCGAGCAGGCCCAGCTCCTGGCCAACCTGGCGCGGCTCATCCAGGCTAAGAAGGCGCTGGACCTGGGTAGGGGCACGCGGCCGGGATCCCGGAGGGCCTTAGTTGCCGGGCTGACCGCCACTCTGGGCTGAGCCCGTCTGTGTCCCCGTCCCAGGCACCTTCACGGGCTACTCCGCCCTGGCGCTGGCCCTGGCGCTGCCCGCGGATGGGCGCGTGGTGACCTGCGAGGTGGACGCGCAGCCCCCGGAGCTGGGGCGGCCCCTGTGGAGGCAGGTGAGCGCCCGCACCGAGCCCCGCAGCCCCGGGCGAGGGCGCAACGGCTGACCCGCTCCCTCCGCAGGCCGAGGCGGAGCACAAGATCGACCTCCGGCTGAAGCCCGCCCTGGAGACCCTGGGTGAGCACCGAAGTGGAAAGGGCTTTGTGGCCATTGCAAACGGGGCCAGTGGGCCCAGCTGTGACCAGGCCTGCCAGGCGGGTTAAGGGCAGGACCGGCGGTCATAGCGCCCAGGCTGGCCTGGGAGGGGGCTTAGGGCCGCCAGGGCCAAGGATTCAGCCCCACCTGCCCCCTTCTCCCGCAAGACGAGCTGCTGGCGGCGGGCGAGGCCGGCACCTTCGACGTGGCAGTGGTGGACGCGGACAAGGAGAACTGCGCCGCCTACTACGAGCGCTGCCTGCAGCTGCTGCGGCCGGGAGGCATCCTCGCCGTCCTCAGAGTAAGGGATCCACGGCGGGGGGAGGAGAAAGCTCTCTCTCTCGGGCCGGGTCCCCGTCTTTTCCCCTAACTCCTATACCCCAAAGCCCCACCCAGTCCAGTCACGTAGGCTCCACCCACTGCGGGGCTCTGGTCCCCTCCCGCCAGGGCACCTCCCTCTGAGGCCCCGCCTCCCTCGGCCCGATTGGCCCCGCCCTCTTGAAACCCCGCCCCCCGCAGGTTCTGTGGCGTGGAAAGGTGCTGCAACCTCCGCAGGGGGACTTGGCGGCCGAGTGTGTGCGGAACCTGAACGAACGCATTCGGCGGGACGTTAGGGTCCACATCAGTCTCCTGCCCCTGGGCGATGGCCTCACCTTGGCTTTCAAGATCTAGGGCTGGCCCCTAGTGAGTGGGCTCAAAGAAGGGTTGCCTGGGAACCCCAGGAATTGACCCTGAGTTTTAAATTCGACAATAAAGTGGGGCTTGGGACCTCCTGAGCCTCCGTGTGTGACACTGGATGGGGAAAGGAGGGAAGGCCCAGCACAGACAGCCCCCTTCAGTGAAAGGGGCCTTGAGGTTCTTCCCCTCCCTGGCACCAGGTCTGGTCTTACTGCAGGAACCTCCAGCTGGCAGGAGGCAGGTTATAAAGTTTTAATTGGCCTGGCCATGGGTAATGGCCAGAGACCCCAGCTCCTCGGGCTTCTCTCCCTCCTACATCTCTCCCTCAGGACAGACGAAACTTTCTGGTTCCGTGCAGCTGAGACTGGTGAGGTCCCCGTCTGGGATCTGACAACAGGAAAGAGGATTGCAGGGGACCACGGGTGTCACTTGTGTGCTTTTGTAGGTGATGCCAGTTCTGCTGGCGGCTTTCTCATGTCTTCACAGCACAGTCAGCTCCCCAGCCTCACCTCTCCAGTGGAGGCCCTGGTCAGGGGACATCACCTCTGAGAGCCAGGCCAGTTGGCCTGGACCCGAGGACCTCAGGGTTGACTTATTTATCCTGCCCGCCTTGAAATTCTGAAGGAAAGTGAGGGGGATCACTGGCCAGGGAGGTATGAAGTAGACTGGCCCATGGATATGGCAGTTACCACACTCCCTAGAGGATGAAGAGAACTTCGGGCTTTCCTGAACCTCTGCCTATGAGGGGAGGTGAAGGAACCAGGCCTTATGGAGCACCTTTCAACCCAGGTCCTCTGCTTCTCATTTAAATTTCCCCAACCCCACAGATCTTATCTCCACTCACAGATGAAGGTCAAGTTCTTTCCACTGACACTGCCTCAGGCAGAAATGCCATTAGCCTATAATTCAAGCAGCCTTTGCCACTACCTGGTAAGCCCCAGTGGTGGAAGGTGTCCCTGGAGACTCCTGGAAGCAGGGCTAAAAAAAGAGCCCCACAAGCTCACAGCTCCTGGGACATACTTTGCATTTTGGACAATACTCGGGACCCTGGCTGGAAACCTACCCTTTTCTAACTCATAAAAGCATATTAGGATGCACATGAGTGAAGAGGTTGAATTTAAGCAGATCCTTGACAAACAGCTAACTCACTTATGCCACACCTCAGTCCAAATTACTGTAGCCACTGCCCAAGACCACCCGTTAGCTAAGGGACAGCAGTCCGCATGACTAGGATTTCTCTGTTCAGGGGACCACCAGCAGTGGTTTTGCAGACCAGCAGTCATTAGTTACCTGCGGGTCTACTTCACACTACAAGAGTTGCTTTCAGGCCTAGCCTGCATGGACATCTTTTCATCTGTTTCTTCTCTTACCTTGCAATAGGTCCTGACTCAGGCTGGCTCAGATTCTAATCTTCTGTCGCTTGAGTCACGTGTGTCTGAAGGCCTTTCAGAGAACCATGATTCATCCACATGGGCCATTCAAACCAATCCCCTAGGACAAACAAACATAGTGGGACCAGAGGGGTCTTCATGCCCCCAACTCTCCTTGTGGAGAGCTTGCTTGAGCTCTGATCTCTCACCAGCTTCTTCTCAACCTGGAATTTTGTAGCATGTATCCTTTCTCAGGTGATGAGTCCCATTTTATCTTTTTTTTTTTTTTTTTTTTAAGTAGAGACAGGGTTTCTCCATGTTGGTCAGGCTGGTCTTGAACTCCCTGAGGTGATTCACCCACCTCAGCCTCCCAAAGTGCTGGGATCTGGGATTACAAGCGTTGAGCCACCGCACCCAGCCAAAAGCAAGTTTATTAAGAAATTAAAGGAATAAAAGAATAGCTACTCAATGGGCAGAGCAGCCTCTTACCCATTTCTTATCACTCAGGCTCCATCATTCTTCAGGTCTATTATTACAGATTTGTTGAACAACTCTCTCCAACCTTTAATCATATCCTTCAAATTACCTCCTCCTAACAGAAAACTTGCTCTTTCCTACTTTTCCAGCTAGAACCACCTATTAATGTCTAATTATTGCCCAGATGAAGGCCCATACTACACAGCCTAAAGGGGTTGCCTCTGGTCTCCTACCTATACCCAACTTTCAGTCAATCTGCCTGGAAAGAAATGAGTAATGACCTCTCACAGTCCCTCAGTTTACCCTCACTGTCTACACCTTACTCCTCTACGCCTAACCCCACCTCACCAAACCAGGGCCTAGTTTCCTAGAAGTATCCCACAGAGGTACTGTGTGCATGTGTAACTTCAGCACATTCTCTTCATTTTTCCTTCCAATGATACAGTGCAATTCTGCACAAACTTCCAAACTGAAGAGTGTAAAAGCACATATTCTCTTATTGTAGTCTTAAAAGGCTCATGGAATTATTCTAAGGACAGAAGATCCTGTGGCACAGATTTAGGTAAAGAGCAAAATGCTTACTGGATAAATTAAGTACTGGCTAGCTACCAGGGAGATTTGACTATAGCTGGCAAACATGGAACTCTGCAAATACTTGGAGCCATTAATTATGTGTACTTGTTTTATTCATAATTTGTCATGTTCTGGGATACCAAAAGTAATTCTAATAATGGCTGAACTTAAAAAAATGTTAACCTCATCTTAAAATATCCACTGATCCATCTCATTCAATGGTAATAGTAAATGTTTTCTAAAGGAACATAAAAAACAAACATGCACACAATTGCACAGTTTTCATAAAGGTCTATTTCATTATTGGTGGGTAGCACATTTAACAGTTAAATACATTTAAATAATGTATAGGTGACTGCAGGACTGCAGCATTGGTAACTAGATAACCAATTCAACTAGAAACCAGCTAACAAGGAACTGTCTAAATATTTGAAATACAGCTCTCGTTGAGATCATCCTTTGTTTTGATCATCATCTTGGGGGAAAAAAGCCTGCTGCTGGTCACAATGGAAATATATTAAGGCCAAATCTTCTCATATCCATTCCCAAAGGTTTCTTTCAGCTGGATTAAGCCTCTAACTCCAGGGCAAGCCCAAGCTTGTGGCCTCCAGCATTGATGCTCTTCCCGTCTACCAAAGCAGACAGTGTAAGCTTCACACCTGTCAAGAAAAGAACAAAAAATAAAATAAACGTGATGTGCCTGGCACTTCACTCAGTCTGAGCCTTCGTTCACAGTCATCCCAGAGGCTGCCTGTCACTTCCTCAGCCTGTCAGCTGGCCTACCAGTGCTGGCCACCAGAGGGCGCTTGGAAATATCTGAGACACCAGAAGAATTAGGTTACCATTCTAAGTAAGTAAGGCACCAAGTCAGAGAATAGAAATAATAACCAGAAGTTAAAAGTGTTCTAGAAAATACAAGGCTGGGCGCGGTGGCACACGCCTATAATCCCAGTACTTTGGGAGGCAGAGGCAGGTGGATCACAAGGTCAAGAGATCGAGACCATCCTGGCCAACATGGTGAAACCCCGTCTCCACTAAAAATACAAAAATAAGCTGGGCATGGTGGTGAGTGCCTGTAATTCCAGCTACTCTACTCAGGAGACTGAGGTGGGAAAATCACTTGAACCCGGGAGGTGGAGACTGCAGTGAGCCAAGATCACACCACTGCACTCCAGCTTGTCAACAGAGCAAGATTCCACCTCAAAAAAAAAAAAATGTTGAATATACTATCCAGATGAAAAGAGACTAGAAACATAATCGTAATTAGATGCTAGAAAGGAAAACCTACAATAAAGACACATTTAGGGATGGGGGTAAATCTGAATATATATTTGTATTATTACATTAATGTTAGTGTTCTTAGATGTGACAGTAGTATTGTGTTTATAAAGAAAAATGTCTTACTCTTAGGATACACATGCTAGTGCTACCATGTCTGTATGTTTGCAAAACATACATTTCTTTAAAAACGTATGTGAAAAGGAGTTTCAGGCTGCATGCAGTGGCTCACACCTATAATCCCAGCACTTTGGGAGGCCTAGGAGGGCGGATCACCTGAGGTGAGGAGTTCAAGACCAACCTGACCAACATGGAGAAACCCCATCTCTACTAAAAATATTAAAAATTAGCCAGGCGTGGTGGCGAATGCCTGTAATCCCAGCTGCTCAGGAGGCTAAGGCAGGAGAATCGCTTGAACCCAGGAGGCAGAAGTTGCAGTGAGCCGAGATTGTGCCATTGCACTCCAGCCTGGGCAACAAGAGCAAAACTCTCTCTCAAAAAAAAAAGTTTCAGAGACATAAATGTAGTACATGTTAGTAATTGGTCAACGTGGAGGAAATGCATATGATGTTCATTGTACCATTCTTCCAAATTTTCTTTAGGTTTCGAAATCACCAAAATAAACTTCGGGAAGGAAAATCCCTATTTGGAGGGGAAAAAAGTCCCCAGTACTTTAACAAGACTCCAAGATGAGTCGTGTGCAGCACGCTGAAGTTGGAGAAGCACTGCTCTAGACACAGCATGCCTCAAAATACATAAAGTCAACAAGACTGTAGACAGAACCAAAGCAATGATTGAACTTTGATCAACAAAAAAATTACTACAAAACATTTCAGGTACAAGTGAGGAAATGGAATACGAAGTGGATATTAAATAATAAGGAATCACTGCTTTCTTAGGTGTGAGAGAATTACGGTTATGTAGAAAAGGAGAGAAAGTCCTTATTCTGAAGAGAAGTGTCATGACCAAATGGCCTAGCAAAAAAGGAAGGAAAAAGAAATAAAAAATCATGGCAAAAGGTAAATATGTATTTATGGTACTCTTCTTTCAACTCTTCTGTGTGCTTGCTTGAAAGGTATGAAAAATAAGCTGAGGAATGAAACTAAATGTTTAAATACTATCAAAACAATCCTACTTTATCAAGAATACTTACCAGGCCTCAGAGTCTGAGTGTAGCCTACTCCAATTAAGCTAGAGTTGTTGACTTTTGCCTAAAATAAAATTCAAAAACAACTATAAGAAAAATATCTCAATAGAGACAAAGCCCCTACATGTTTCCCCATCATGTCATGAAGTGTTCAGTTTTATTCACGTGAGATAATAAAATTCAACATTATGTATTAAGTCAAACAGAAACCAGGTACTACTACTTATCCATTCAACTCAAAAATCAAATTGTCAGTAGGACACAACAGTACTGTTCATAGACCTTGGAATGTATCCAAAGACCCCAAACTGTCTGTATAGCACAAGACCCTAAGCAGTCTCATAAAAACCCTTGTTGATTCTAGTCTAGCATAACAAAACCAGACCAAAATGTGGTACAAATCAGGCTCACTAGAGGTGACATACACCAACCCTAAAGGGCAGGCTGTACAGTTTAAATTCATGACTTAGTTACAAACATTACTCCTTTGAGGGCTCTTCCTAAAGAATCAAAACCATGAATGATTTTTTAAAAATCCCCAAACAAGTAATTCCTCTGTAGAATCCAACAATCCTTTACCCTCACATTCTCACACCTCTCATGAATGCCGGTGCCACTGAGTTCTGGCAGTATGTAACCACTGGGCTTGGGAGGAGGTCTCACTGAGGCATCATGTACCAATCCAGGCCCCTGCCTTCCCTGCACAATCCTAATATTTTAGGACTTACAGACTTCAAGGCCTGGAAGGAACCCTGAAGAGTAAGACATAATAAGGAGTAGCTTCCTTCTAGCTCCATTCTCTACCACTACTAACATTATTAAGCCACATCAGAGGCCTATCGATATAAATGTGGACAACTGCCCTCATTTCCAGGGCCTAGGTTGCCTAGACATGCAACTTTGCTTAGTTTTCAGCATTCTGAGGGCTACAGTTTAAAGGTAACAGCCTATGTAAGCAAAACAGATCTGCAAATGATTTGATGTCTATACTCTTATAATGTGTAACATGCAAAAGGCCCAATCCAGAGAAAAAAATGATGTAACTATACAGACACAAGCCACATCCACAACACTTGTATTTGCTTGGCACTACAGCCAAGTATTCATAAGCTACCAATGACCAACTAAAGAAAAAAATAGGCCCGGAGCAACGGCTGACACCAACAATCCCAGCACTTTGGGAGGCCAAAGTCGGGAGGATCACTTGAGCCCAGGAGTTCAACAGCCTGGGCAACATAGTGAGACCCCTGTCTGTCTGTACAGAATTTTTCTAGTTTGGCATGATGGTGCACACCTACCCAACTATCAGGGAATGGGGGTGAGATGGAAGCATCTCTTAAGCCCAAATGGTTGAAGGCGCAGTGAGCTGTGATTGCACCAGTGTAACTACAGCATAGGCAACAAAGCTCAAAAAAAAAAGGAAAAAAAATGCCTCACAAATGACCATCTTGTGCCCTAGAAAATAAGTGCCTCAGACAGCTGGATATAAATTCCTATTAACAGGAGTTAAATCATGAAACTGTGATAAGGAGTAAAAAAAAAAATGAACTGTTTCTCCCACTATACTCTCACAAGACCTAGGGGGAATTTCCCACACATCAAGCAAGCAATCAATTCTGCAAGAGACTCCAGCTAGATGTTCTCTAATTCAATTCCAATACTATCTACCTGGAGAGAGCATCAGATCCCACAGGTTCAAGGCTCAGTTTCATAAAACTGCCCCACACTCATTTTCAATGCCAACCTCAAGCTCCAGGTTGTTTTGCCTCTGCTTTCTTACAGACTAGCTATAAATCAGGGTTCCCAAAAACCCCTTGGGTTCAAGTAATTTGCTAGAGTGGCACACAGAACTCAGGGAAATATATTTACCAGTCAGTTATATAGAATACTTTAAAGGAGATAAATGAACAGCCAGATAAAAAAGATACTTATGTATCTTTTCCTTTACAGATAACATCTAGCAAGAGTTTCCATCCCTGTGGAGCTGGGGTGCCCCACCCTCCAAGGACATGAATATATTACTGTTTACCTTTCTGAAGGCCCCCTGAATTCAGTCCTTTGGGTTTTTATGAAGACTTCTTTACAAAGGCACAATTAATCAAATCATTGGCCACTGGCTCAACCTTTAGCTACTATGCCCACCCCAACGCAGGTTTGTTCCCCTCGTCATCTAGGGACTAGCCAAAATTCACCTCATTAACATAAGCTCATATGTGGTTGAAAGGGGCCAGTTAACAAAAGAGCCCAGGGCACAGTGGCTCACACCTGTAATCCCAGCACTTTGGGAGGCCAAGGCAGGTAAATCACTTGAGGTCTGGAATTGGAGACCAGCCTGGCCAACATGGTGAAACCTCATTTCTACTAAAAATACAAAAATTAGCTGGGCATGGTGGCAGGCACCTGTAATCCCAGCTACTAGGTAGGCTGAGGCACCAGAATTACTTGAATCCAGGAGGCAGAGGTTGCAGTGAGCTGAGATCGAGCCACTGCACTCCATCCAGCCTGGGTTGAGAGTAAGACTCCATCTCAACACACACACACACACACACAAAACAGAAAAGACTGTCCTTCACTTTTATGCTCTAGAGCTGTTTCAGGAACCAAGGGCAAATGGCCAAATATCTTAACAAAAAAGATACTCTTATTGCTCTATTCACTTGGGAAATACAAGAGTTTATAGAAACTGTGAGCCAGGAACTGGACAAAAACCAAAATACATATACTACAGTATCAACAAGAATCCCTCACAGCTAAAAGGTCCATGTATCTGTCAAGAAAGTTTACACTTGTTGCATTTATATAACAGATATATTAGGAGTACAAACACAAATATGCCTATCATGTGGAGAAGCCACTGTGGGGTAGGGATAGGTTTAAAGAAACAACTAGCCCAGGCACGGTGGCTCATGCCTGTAATCCCAGCACTTCGGGAGGCCAAGGCGGGCAGATCACCTGAGGTCCGAAGTTTGAGATTAGCCTAGCCAACATGGCAAAACCCCAGCTCTACTAAAAATACAAAACTTAGCCGGGCATGGTGGCGGGCACCTATAAGCCCAGCTACTAAGGAGGCTGAGGCACAAGAAGGGCTTGAACCTAGGAGCTGGAGGTTGCAGTGGGCTGAGATTGTGCCACAGCACTCCAGCCTGGATGACAGAGCGAGACTCCGTCTCAAAAAAAAAAAAAAAGAAACAACTAATTTGTCCTAGGAAGAGGAAAAAAAAAAATAGCTCACTATGAGGAATGTGAGGTATGCAAAACTTACCAGGCCCAGAGACATGAAGATGAGACTTTAGTCACAGGACACACCCCCATACCCAGGGACAACTGTTTAAACACATTTCCTTCTTTTTCTTCCTTGCAGTTTCCAGGCTAGCTCTCAAATACCTACAGTGTTACCGCAAGCTGTACAACGTGACCCTCAGCAATTATCTTCATGTTCCTATTATCCGTGATACAAGGAACAATGGCTAGCCAATCACTAATCAATGTTATTTCTATAAACCAAAGAGAATTCCTGCCAAACAACTTTGTATCAGCCCACACCCTGTCCCCGATTTTTGGCCTTTAACAACATGTTTGTAACAAAGGCCAAGTAGAGCTCAAATCCAGGGTTACTTGGATCTGAGCCTGCTGGGCAGCTGTCCTCATCTTGGCGCAGGTAAGGTCTTTAAAATCATATTTTATGCCCCAGTTTCTTCCTTTAGATTGACAGATGCCATTACAAACATATTTATCTTCTCGTACCAGCTTTTTCCCCCCTTGATATACTGTTATTTGTACCTTGTGCAAAACTATTCAGCAGAGATCAGCTGATAGTGAGATCCAGTTTCTCAGGCCAGTCACTTTACATAGGTATCACATCTGAGGAGGTGTCAACTTAATTTCACAATACATATGATCATCAATTACAGTTGTAAGGCTGATAGCCTTGCCAGGAGCCGGATGGACAATACCCACCCCCTCCGCACCTGATAACACTGTTATCAGGAGGCTGGACGTCCTACTCAGCGCCTGCCTTCTCCATGCGGGCTCCCCACACCCACTCCTGCATTCCACTCCTGCATTCCAGCCCGAGCCCCACACTCAGCATTAAATCATGCTCTCAGCCCAAAATTCAAAAATCCCGCCGAGAGCCTGACCAATGGCAGCTCGCCAAGTCCGGGTCCAGTC
>CAUYLG010038216.1:0-25862 GCA_963573385.1 Cacajao melanocephalus | reverse complement strand
AACCATCATTCTCAGCAAACTGATACAAGAACAGAAAATGAAACACCACATGTTCTCACTCATAGGTGGGTGTTGAACAATGAGAACACATGGACACAGGGAGGGGAGCATCACACACTCGGGTCTGTTGCGAGGGTAAATAGGTGAGGGACAGCGGGGGGTGGGGAGTTGGGGAGAGAGAGCATGGGGAGAAATGCTAGATACAGGTGATGGGGAGGAAGGCAGCAAATCACACTGCCATATGTGTACCTATGCAACAATCTTGCATGTTCTTCACATGTACCCCAAAACCTAAAATGCAATAAAAAAATTTAAGAAAAAAAAAGAAATATTGAGGAGGACAGTGTGGTCAGAGGAGGAAGAGCAAGCGAGAGATGGAAAGAGGTTGATCAGAGAGTTAAAGGGAGATTGGGATCAGGGGGGCCAGACAAGCCATGCAAGGACTTCAAGAGTCTGTTGGCTAGAAAGTTGAAGATTGGGCACCTGGTAAGGGCTTCATGTTGCTTCTACTTATGGCAGAAGGTGAATGGAAGCCAGCATGTGCAGAGATCACATAGCAAGATAGGAGGCAAGAGAGCACGTGGAGGTGCCAGGCTCTTTTGAACAACCAGCACTCTTGGGAAATAATAGAATGAAAACCCACTCACCTCTGAGGGACAACACTGATTTATTCAGGAGAGATCGACTTCAATGACCCAAACACCACTCCAACACTAGGGACTAAATTTCAACATGAGGTTTAGAGGGACAAACATCCAAACCATGGTAAATTTCTTTTGTTGAGTTTTCCTTCCACTTACTATAAAAAAGTGATGAGTCTCTTGTTGTCAGATTGTTTTGTTACATAAAACACAAACTTATGTGTACATATATATTTTTAAAATAATGAAACATCTTTAAACATGAAAATCATTAAACTTCAATTTTGTAGAAAATAATCTTAATTTCCTAATTTTACTAATCATTATTCATTTCAAACACAGTTTTTCACTCTAAAAAAACCTTTCAGTTTTAGAAATGATCGATATAATTTATTCATTTATTATTTAATCTTTCAACAAATAGTTATTGAATGCTTAATTTTATGCAACACACCTGTCCAGGCACTGGGGATAAATCAGTGAGTAAAACAGACAAAAAATTCTGCCTCTAAAGAGCTTATATTCTAATGGAAGGAAATGGTAAGGAGAAAAGAAAATCAATCAATGAAATGATTAATCCATCAACCCAGCTTGTATGACAGATGGTGAAAAGTGTAGTATACAGAAGGGATCTAGAAAAGTCAGGCTTTGAGTGTGGGGTAGCAATATGTATAGGATCAACAGGGGAGACTTTTAGATAAGAAAGCATTTTAGCAAACACCTGAAGAGCAAGCTAGTCAGGAGAAACTCTGTGTCATGAAGTAGGAATGTTTAAGAACTAGTGAGGAGGACAGTATGGTCAGAGGAGGGAGAACAAGGGAGAGATGGAAGGAGGTTGGTCAGAGAGTTAAAGGGAGTTTGGGAGGCAGATCAGGGAGGCCACACAAGCCATGTAAGGACTTTGCCTTTTTCTATGAGGCAGAAAGCTACTTTGTTCTTTTCAGGATGGGCTTTATTGAGAATAGGACAAAACTGGAAGCAGGAAGGCCTTTGAGGAGGTTGTCACGATAACCCAGGCAAGATTTGATGATGATGGCTTCGACCTAGGTGATGGTAGCTGCAGACTTGGTCTCACAAAGTTGTATTGTGCATAGATTCTGAAGCTAGGGCTAAGAAGATTTTTGAATGGATTGGTTGTAGACTTGAGAGAAAGGGAAGACCAAGAATCACTCTACAAGGATGAATGTGCAGGACATTAAACCAGGCACAGAAAGACAGATACTGTATGTTTTCACTTAGATGTGGACTCTAAAAAAGTTGAACTCACAGAAGCAGAGAGTAGCATATTGGTTGCCAGGTACTTAGGGGGTTGGGAAAATGGGGACTTGGTCAAAGGATGTGAACTTCCAGTTATAAGATAATAAGTTAAGAGGAACTACTCTATTTGTGGTGATTACAATTAATCATATTGTATTTTTTCCTAGAAATTTGATAATAAAGCAGATTTTAAGTGTCTTAATGACACACACACACACACACACAAATACAAATGTTAACTATGTGTGGTGCTGGATGTATTAATTTGACAGTGATAATTATTACATAATATATATTTATATCAAATCATTATGTTGTACACAATGCATATTTATAATTTTTATTTTCAATTAAATATTTTATAATAAAAAGTGGCTCCAAAGCTTTTGGCTTAAGAAGTTGCCATTAACTGGAGGAGGGGAAGACTGTAAGCAAATCTGGTTTTGGGAGGTTAAATTTGAAGTATTAAGTGGAAATATCAGTTTTCCTTTTGTAAAAAGGTTGAAAACAAGCTGACATAAAATTATTTTGAAAGGGTTTTCAACCTGAACTTAATACAGTGCTTTGCTTATATTTAAATGTATACATTAAATTAATCTGCTTGATTTACCTTATATAATGCTAAGCATCTTTTTGGTGCCTGTTTAAATAAATCACTATTTAGAAAGAGTATATTAGTGAGTAAATAAATAAAATGATGAAGTATCCTCATAAATTGATTTTTAAATAGTAAATACCCAAGCAAGATTCATTATTTACTGAATAAACATTTATCGAGTGCTCACTTTTTGTTATCCTGTTCTGCCACCAGGGATACGGCAATAAAAATGACAGACAAGGTTCCTGCTTTCATGGAACTTACATTAGGAGAGGCAGGCAATAAATCCTAAACAAATCTACAACAAAATTTTATATAGCAATCAAAGGTCATAAAGACAGATTGGAGTATAAAGATAGAGTGTGACTTTTCAAGGAAGATCTAAAGTAAGAATAAGCCCTGGGGGAAGAAATCTTGAAGTCTGTTAAGTTTTTGACAAGTTGCTATCCTATCGGAACCTTTTTTTTTGTTTTGCTGAGGTAGTGTAAGCACATCTCATAGTCAAAGAAAAAAAATTGGTGCTTATCTCTTAGCATCCCAAGGAATCCTTTACCTCGAAGATTACACCCATGTTTTAGTATTTTATTTCTGAATTTAATTTTATAATGGAGTAGATGTGCCCACATTTATTAATTGTTCAAAGATTCGAATTGGACAATAATAATAATAGTTGCGAACTTTTATTTAATGTTTACTGTATCAAGTAGTTTTTATAAAGTGTTGGCCATGTATTATATCTTAATCCTTTTTGTTTCTGGTGAAGTAGTTCCTATTATTAATTCGCATTTTATCTATGAGTAAACTGAGGCACAGAGAGGTCATCTAGCTGGAAAGTGGAAGAACTGGATTTAAATATAAGCAATCTGATTGTCAGAGCCTGTACTTTTAACTGCTGTACAAATAGTGACTGAGATATTCTGCGGTTATCTAGTCCCATATTTTGTTAAAAACAAACATTCTAAATATGTGTATGATGGTTCATTTATTTCTTTCATGTATAGTGTGTGCAACATGAAGAAGCCAACACAGCTGACATTACAACTCTGGATAGGAAAGCCCTCTTACAGCAAGGTTATGCAGACAATTCTTGGGATACACATCAGAGGGCAAGAAAATTGTACGCCGTAAGTTGTCGGCATTTTTACTTATTTGTTGAGCCATTAATCTAATTTGCTTTCCAAGATTTTAAAGATTTTAAATGGAGTAAATAATTGCAACAATTGAGTTTGGACTCAGGTGAATATTCATTAATGAAAAATTGAATCTTCATTTTATAAATGATTGGTGTTTGATATATATTCTGTAGAAAAACTGTCTTCAATCTTTAGGTGTTTGAAAAATTTAGTTTATACTGTTCAAAATGTGAGTTGGCTGCTATTTATATTAGTGAACTTATTTGGTGTCACCCCCTTTCCCCCAAAAGCAGCCTGGTTATTTTTTGAAGTAATGAGCTACTAACAGATAAATTCAGGCCAGTGAAGGAAATTCCAGAAATAAGTTATTTTTCTTTTTTAGGAAAAGTGAAACAAAACTCCAGATGCTCAATATTAACTTTAAATTATGTATTTTACAAAATCAGTTAGGTTGATGAGTATTGTTTAGACCAGTTGGGACAAATAGACAATTAAAACATTTCTGTAATGTTCTGGGGTAAGGGGACCAAGCTGCTTGGAATTGGAGTTCACTGGCCACACCAGACACCCAAGTGATTAATGTTTTAGGCATACTTATAACAGATGGATGGAATGCCAGTGTGGTAGCTAAGTTGGGACAACTCTGGTTTCGATAGCATAAATAGTGACAAAGCAATATGGATCTAGTTAGTTACATTAATATTATCATTGAATGGAGATTCAATATATATTTTTTCTAGGCCACAGTCATACAGAATCAATTATGTTCTGAATTAATAGCAATGTATAGTCAATCTCTGGACTAGGTGAACTGATTTTTTGTGGATGTCCCAAGTTGCAAATTTGTGAGTTGTTTTACTTAAATCACATGCATATTATTTTTGTGCCTATTATTATTTGGATATTTATGCTTAATAGAATAAGTGTTAACAGGATTATCCTAAAAATTAAAAAAGCTACTTTATAAAGAAAAATTGTGTTCCAAATAAAGCTTATTTTGATATATCCCTGAAGTTATATTTGAAATGCATATTACAATAATTAAGGCTCACTGGGTATTGTTCTTGATATAAATAAAAGCCATTTGGATATTAATAGATTTCTTTTCCTTTCTTTTCCTTACAACTGCATTATTAGCAGCAATGTATTTAAATTCATTATCAAATTTTATTTTATTTTGGTAGTACTCATTTAACTGTCTCCTCCTCCTGCTAAGGAAACATTTATACAAGTAAGCTTTCAGAGCGCCTGAAATTAGCGCCAACTTGTTTAAAAAATGTAGGTGGAAACGTCTTTATTTAATTTTAAACTACTTAAATGACAATAAGAGCAGTGAAACTATGGTTTTTATGCCCATCTCATCCAGCTTTTTTGTCATTTATAATGTTGATAGATTCTTGCATCAGTGTCACTTCTGCTTCTAATCTGCTTTACGTTTACACAGATCTCTAAATCAATGTGCCTATGGGTAGTTCTAACCTTTCCTACAAAGTAAAATCCACCCTAATCTTCAACACTCAAGGTGGGCTTTCTGCATGGGCTCTGTGGTATTAATTAATCTCCCCTCTTTGGCTTGTGTCTGGGTTTTACATCTACATTCTGGCTGATGTAGATCTTTTCTGTGTATAATTTTAATGTTTTAGTCAGTGTCCACTTTGTGAATCACTCTTAGATATTAAAAAATACACCTTGCTTTACTTGTGGTTTGTGCTAATTTTTAAACATTTTAATTGCTGTTTTACATTTATTACTAAATAAAAATCTTATAAAGTGTCATGAGCTTAGAGAGTGACACAAGATGTATTAAATAGCATAAACTTTATATGGGACATATTTAAATGTGTAAACTATACATCTTGAATTTCTACCAAACAAAAAACCTAAATTTAGTGTAGGCTAAATGACATTTAAATAACGTTAACTAGTAATAATGTTTAATAATAATTTAGTGTAGGCTAAATAACACTTTATTCTACATTAAATTTAGTTTTAACATTATTATTAACATTCTTATTAAATTTTGTTTCAACATTATTATTAAAACTAAATTTAAGGCTGGGTGCAGTGGCCTCATACCTGTAATCTCAGCACTTTGGGAGGCTAAGGCTGGTAGATCACTTGAGACCAGGAGTTCGAGACCAGCCTGGCCAACATGGTGAAACCCCGTCTCTACTAAAAATACAAAAGTTAGCTGGCTATGGTGGCATACACCTGTAGGCCCAGATACTCAGGAGGCTGAGGGATGAGAATCCCTTGAATCCCAGAGGCAGAGGTTGCAGTGAGCCATGGTGGCGCCACTGTACACCCGCCTGGGTGACATAGCAAGACTCTGTCTCAAAACAACAACAACAATAACAAAAACCCCCCAAAAACTAAATTGCGTGTAGGCTAAATAACATTTAAATAATTGTGCCTAACGTTTCCAATTTTCTTACAAGTTTTTATGATGTCTTTAGACATTCTTATTTGATATTTTGTCTCAGTTTTAAATAAAACACTTTTCCTAAGGTTAGAAAGCTTTGATCTTAATTTCCTTTATTAGAGCAATCAATGAGGATGACAGTAATTTGCATTCTAAAAAAAGAACAAACTTTATTTTGACTTCTTAATTTTTTAACCTCTTTTATTTGCCCCTTTAAAGATACATTTTAGCTATTATAGCTGCATGATAATCTAATGGAAATTGAATGATTACCAATATTTTAATTAGACATGACCTAAAAAAAATAGTAAAACTAGTTTCAGATGAATTGGAAAAGTGAAAAATAATATGAAGAAAGCTTAAGCAAGTAATTGAGAAAAGCTTATTAAATATTATTGATGCATTATATGCGAAGAAAATATTATACTTTTGATGATGAGAGTTTTTGCTGTGTTTTTCCTTGTTTTTGATTTTTGATGAAAGGTATTACAATTCAAACTTGGTTTGCCTTCTTTTGCTGTGAATAGTGTTAGACTAAACTTATTTTTTGTCAGTGTTGGTAGTTTTCTTGGAGAGGTTAAGATGCCTTTTGCAGGACATCTCTTGAGGGGAGGAGCAGAGTGGAAGGATGCCATAGTCTCTTCTTCCTTTAGTATGCTCCATTACATGCAAAGGCAGCTCATAAAAATTCTGATGATTTTTACTGAAATTCAAGTGTATTACTTTTTAGAAAATAAATGATATTTATAGATTAAATGATAGGAATTTAAATGTATTAATGATGGAAAGTAATCTATAATCTATAATAGTAACCTATTTTCATCTATATTTATGATGGAAATCAGAGATATTTAATTTATGTTTTAGGACTTTTCTGTTAGATACTGTATGGTTCTGGTTTATGGATGGTGAAATTGTCTTTATTTAATCTTCCCAGGAAATTGTGGCTGCAGAGAAGAAGAAACAGACTGTTGCAGAACAAGTGATGATAGACCACTTATCTAGGTGAGAATTAGTAACTGGTAATAGAAATCAATTCAGAAAGTTTTCATTACATTTCTTTTCGTGAGTGACACTCATATCCTTGGTCAATTAAAGGGTGGCTAACTGAGAGGTTCCCAAATTTTCTCTGTTCACTGCACTGTTAGTGTTTTAGTAATTTTTTCACAGCACTCTTAGACTAATAGAAATACCTAAAAGTTCTATTTGTTAAGTATTTTTGTCTAAACAACTTAAGAAGTATTTATTTCCTAATAACTAATGACCATTAAAAAATACACATAAATTAAAAGAAGGTATCTTTACTTTATTCTTACTAAGGATCTGTATGCATCTTTTGGGCACTGTACAGTCTCTCAAATCCTAGAATTGTTAACACTGCTTCCACTTTCACTTTATATTCCATATTGATTTTCACCTGATATTTGCTTTTTATCATAGCAACTGTAGAAAACTCAGCTCTGTAAAGATGTAACATAATTGAAGGAGTATAGTGTGCTGTCTTGTTGAAACTGTGAACTACCCTGAGGCTGAACTAGTAGTTTACCTGGTGTGCAAGTGATGTCAAGTATCATTGAGTTTCCCTCGAAAATTAAAAATATCCCACAGTGCTCCTGTGAGTTCGCTGTGGTACCTCAGGGTGCCTTGGTGCGGTTTGAAAACTATGAGACTGTTAAGAATTTCAAAACCCCTTAGAAAACTAAAGGTGTAACATATTCAGTGCTGAATTGCATGATCGTATGGCAATATGGTAGAATTTCTGAAGAGGCTGGAATAATCTACTTCAATGAAAAAGTAAGACTTAGCTTTGAAAAACTAGTTATGTGGCAGAAAGAATGAATGACAGAATGATGCATGTTTCTACATGCATGTTTCAGTAAATTCTTTGAAATAAGCATACCTAGAGTCTCCCATGTCCCTTTTCCCATTAACTTAGCGTTTTCACCATCACCATGCCTCCAACAAGTTTTTTCCATAAGTAGTGATATCCATATTGCCAGACTAATGATTTCTCAGTTCTCATTCACTTGACCCATCTGCAGCAGCTGTCTTAGTTGAAACTTTCTTGTCTTTGAAGCAGTGTTTTTTTTTTTTTTTTCTACATGGCTTCCAGCACGAGACACTTGACTGTTCTCCTTCCACCTTTGTCTCTTTCTTAGAATCTCTCCTGGTTCTTCTTCATCCCCCCAGTCTTTAAACGTCGGTGTGCCCAAGAGCTCAGTTCTTGGAAGTCTTCTGCATTTGCTTTCTAAGTGATCTCGTCCAGTATCATGCCTTTAAGAACCACCTACGTTCTGATGCTTCTCTAAGATTTCAATTTAACTTTCTCCAATCTGGGTTTCTGAAATTTTATTGCCTTCTCTCGCTCCATGACCAAATCTGCAATTTTCTTCCATGGCAACTCAATTCTTCATGTTATTAAGACCCAAAATGCTGGTGATGCTTTTGATACCTCTCTTTCTCTCAAAAACTATATCTAGCTTGTCAGCAAATATTCCCAGTCCTGCTATCAACATAGATTTACTGGCTTTGCTGCCACTATTCTGTTCAAACTTACCTTGTGTCTCCTGGATTATTTCAGGCACTACTTAACTGGTCTCATTGTTTCTGGATTTACCTCTTACTGGTTTATTTTCAACCCAGCACCCCACAGTTAATCTATTAAAAGGCAAGCCAGATAAAACCCTCCAGGAATTTCTCATTTCAATCATAGTGAAACCTATAAGACCTATGTATCGATTATATGGCACCACAAAACTCAGTAGCTTAGGCCAGGCGTGCGGTGGCTCAAGCCTGTAATCCCAGCAATTTGGGAGGCTGAGGCAGGTGGATCATCTAAGGTCGGGAGTTCAAGACCAGCTTGACCAACATGGAGAAACCTCGTCTCTACTAAAAATACAAAATTAGCCTGGTATGGTGGCGGGCACATGTAATCCTGGCTACTGGGGAGGCTGAGGTGAGAGAATTGCTTGAACCTGGGAGGTGGAGGTTGCGGTGAGCCGAAATCGCACCATTGTACTTCAGCCTGGGCAGCAAGAATGAAACTCTGTCTCAAAACAAACAAACAAACAAACAAACAAACAAACTCAGTAGCTTAAAAGAATAGTAATTTTTGCTCATGTGTCTTTAGGTCAGCTATCAAGGTTAGGCTTGGCCTGATGGGCCTTACTTTTTGTTTTGGCCAGTTGTATATGAGCAAAAACAATAATCTTAGGTTTGATCTTAAGCCTTAAGTGATCTCATGTGTTTCCATTTGCCCTTTAGTGCTTCTGCCACCTTTGAGAGAAGAACACTGCTTGGCTAGGCTGGTGGTCTCAAGAAAAAGGTCCTTCTACAAATGCGGCTGAACTACTTAGCTGTCACCATCCTAGAGAAACAGATTTCCAACCAACCTGCATTTGTATGAGTTAGTTCAGTTGAGATTAGCAGTCATATAGCTGTGTGTAACTGACCAAAGCAATCAAAAGCTCAAGGTCAAGGAGTGAGAAAGTACACGCCAGCTACAATGAGGCCATAGCAAGGATATGGATCAGTATTACTGAAATATTTGGGCCAATAACACAATCTATCCAAGCCCACCATTGGACCCTGGACTTTGGCCCTGAGACTTCTCTTCCTCTTACCTACTCTGCTCTAGCCATTTGACTTCTTCCTGTTCTGGAGCATATCTGGTTCCATTCCTGTCTTAGGTACTTTGCATTTATTTTCCCCTCTTCTTGGAATGCCTTTTCCCCAGAAATTCATATGGATGCTTACCCATTTTAGCTCATATCTTTATTTAGAAGTCACCTTGGTGAGGCCTACCTTGGCCACTAAATAAATAAATTTATGATCCCTTACTCAAAACTTCCTATCTTCTTACCATTTCATTTTTGCCTTCATTGGGACATGTAATTCATGTTACATTTTCTCTGTTTATCACATGAATTATCTTTTGGCCTCTTCAGAATGTGAGCCTCACAAGGGCAGAGCGCTTGGGAAGTTTTGTTCATTATTACACTCCCATTGCCTAGTCTAGTAGCTATATAGTAAAACTTGTTGAATAGGCAAATGAATGAATGAACTGGAAAAGAGGACTTAAATAGAGTCAGCAGAATTTGGTTTTAAGCTTAGCTATGTGACTAATTTGCTATTTGAGCTTTCATATTTTCCTTCTCTATGTCTTGATTTTTGCTTCTGCCAAATTAACATTAAGATTTCTTATAACTCTAACATTCTGTGTATGTATATTTAACACAGAACTGATAAATGAAGTGTGAGAATAGAATAGGTGCCACTTTTTTTTATAAATGCCAGCCTTTTGCATTTGGGAAATTTAAAAAATATCTTAATGCTCAATTTAAAAAGAAGATTTGGTTCCTAACTTGGCATACAAATGAACAGAATCTACAGTATACGGTAGAGATGACTAAAGCTTTTCCTGAATGTTCCAGTGATTGAAATAACTCATAAATTCATAATTTCTTTTGTCTTTAAATTGCTGTTTCATCTTCTTAGTTTTGAAGGGCCATGATACCCTTTAAAAAACTGTCTACTCATTTATTCTTTTATCTAGTTAATTATTAAATTTATTCAGACCTAGGGTTTTGCCAAGCAAGTAGAAAAAGCCAGAGACGGCACGATTGTTAAAAGGTGTGTAGAGGATTATATTTTGATGAATCATGGAACCCAAGCTGGTTAAGAAGGAAAGTAAGTGTTACTGGATGGTGCCTTATAGTTCCAGGTTCTTGGTGTCCTGAACAAAGAACTGGACGAGACACACACAGATAATAAAGCAAAGCAGCAAAAATGTATTAAGTGCAGTATTACACTCTCAGAGCAGGAGAGCGGGCTGACCTCTGTGAGATGACATCAACCTTAGTTTGGTACTTTGGGTCCATTTATGTGTGTTTTTTTTTCTTCTCTTCCCAAGGATGCCTAATCTCTAGCTAGTGTCTGCCTTTTGATTGATAGGTGTTTCTTAGTTACTTTGGTCCTTGTGAGTTTGCGTGTCACCTCCATCCGATAATTTGAAGTACATGCATGATATGCAGTCTACATGCATAAACCTCAAGTAGCTAATTACTATATAGGGTCGTTTTAAGGATACTTCTTCTTTTTAATGAGCATGCCCATCCCTGAGGAGCTGCCCCTGACAGGTTTGGTCCAGATCTAGCTGGCCATGGGAGATCCTTACTCACTTTTTAATCTCACTTTTGTTTTGACGCTGAACCTCTGCTTCCTATCTCACTTCTTGCTCACTCACCCTTCACCTTGCTTCTGCTCTCTTGCTTTTACTCATTCTGTCCTTTATCCAACTTTTCTTTCTGCTATTTTCCTGAATAATTTCCCCTGTTTTCCTGCCTCATAAGGATATGAGAATAACCTATCGTTCTTACCCTTAAAATAATATTAATGAAAACAATAACAAACCAAAACTGTTACTGGTGGAGCGTGTCTAGGTTCTTTGTGCTTTGAACAAAGAATTGGATAAAACACAAAAGCAAAGCAAGGAAAGAATGAAGCCACAAAAGCAGAGATTTATTGAAACTGAAAGTATTCTTTACAGGGTGGGAGCAACCTCGAGCAAGTGGCTCAAGGGCCTGATTGCAGAATTTTCTGGGGTTTAAATACCCTTTAGAGGTTTTCCATTGTTACTTGGTGTACGCCCTATGTAAATGAAGAAGTGGGCCGCAGTCAGTCTGATTAGTTGTAGAAAGTGACCAATCAGTAGGTGAAGTGAAGTTACAAACTTACATCTTATGCAAATATCTTATTGGTTGTGGAAAGTGACCAATCAGAGGCTGAAGTGAAGTTACAAAGTTATCTTTTTATGCAAATTTAGACTTGGCCCACAATTAGCCTGACTGGTCATGGGAGGGGACCAATCAGAGGTACTTCCAGTTTTTCATTTGCCACCCAAAAAAGGGGGATGGTTTCAAAGAGAGCAGTCTCTGGTCCTTTTGCTATTTGGGTGGGGGAAGTTGGGGTTTTCCTTTTGATTTAGTTCTAGGAAGTCAGCGTGACTGGACCTTAGGTTTCCTGCTTCCAGACCCTATTTTCCTGCCTTAAAACCACAATATGACACCCATGTTCCTTATATTATTGATTGAATCTCATTTCACATTGTTCAGTTGCTACATTATCTAATTGATGACCTCAAATCCAATTAGTTTTTTAGTTCTGTCAGTGTTTCTTGAATTTGTTATATCTACTTTGTCTATTTATTTACTTATTATTTTGTTTGTGTTCTCTTGTATGTATTTTACAGTTTTGGGGTACATGAGATAATTTAAAAATATAATTTGTAAAGATCAAATCAGAGTACTTGGGATGTCCATAACCTTAAATATTTGTCTTTTCTGTATGTTAGAAACATTTGAATTATTCTCTTCTAGCTACTTTGAAGTGTACAATATATTATTGTAACTGTAGTCACCCTACTGATCTATAGAACACTGGATCTTTTATCCTCTATCAAACCATGTATTTACCGCCACCTTAGTGCAGACCCTTACTATCCCTTTTCTAGCCCATTGCAATGCCACCTGATGGGCTATCATGCCTCTATATTTATTCATAGTCAGTAAAATATGAAATAAAAGAGGAATTCGGAGGCAAAGCCTCACCTATTGAGTGCTTCTATAATACTTATTAGGTAATTGCTACTCTCCTAAACAATATGTATATGGTAACGAATTTATTTAATCTTCACAGCAGTTCTGTGTGGGAGATACCATTATTCTTTCTTTTATTCATGAGAAAACTGGCAAAATGACTAGATAAGTCCACACAGATAATTATTGCGGCAGGCAAGGATTGAATCCAGGCTGCCCAGTTGCAGAGTTTGTACTCTCATCCGTTACATTTTGTGCAGTCCTCAGGCGTGTCCTCACTGTGCTGTCTACTCCTGTGGCTGTAACGTATTGTTCTTTTCTTGTGGTAACCTTACTCCTTCTCTTCTGAGTGCTCACTTGTACTCGCCTTTTTTTTTTTTATTGTGTCATAAGAATCTTTAATGTTTACTTTAACATTGACTCATGGTGAGGTTGTAAATGTGTTGAGCAAAGTGTGCTAAGTGCCCACATTGAGACCTGTTTGGTTCAAATCAGTTCACTCTGCGAGGATGTTTTCTGTGCCCAGCAAGGTCATGAAGAGAGGGGCCTTGACTTTTCTCTTGGTTAGACCAGCTTTGCTGGTGAGTTCTTCCAAACTTTCCAGGAGCAATCTACCTCAATACACATCACAGTCCCATACAAAATAATGAGTTGCAAACTTTCTCAGTATATTTCATTAGTTTAGCACGTCTATGGTACAAAAATCCAAGAAAGGCAGCACAAAAGCGAAAATGTCAGCCAAACTTACTTATAAACAAACATACATACGTCCTAAACACTACATAGTAGTACCCAAATGACAGCACTGTGTTAAAAGGTGTAAAAGCACTGTACTGAAAATATAAAAGTTGCATGTGAATACCGCACTGTAAATCCTGAATACTCTAGTAACCCACCCCCTCCCTTCTGCAGCCCTGGTGAGGGTCAGAAACCATTCATCTGCCCCCAGACCTTGCTAGTCCTTGGAGACACTGTTGCGGGGGCGGTAGACAGTAGGATTAGCCTCACTAAGAGCTCTGGGCTCCTCCATAGCTTCCCAGTATGGGGAAGGTCTGGGGGTCTTTCTTAAAAACCCCGGCCAGGAGCTCCATGATTTGTATCCTGATAATTTTGCAACTGGCCAGGGATCTCCAGAAGAACTCATACACAGGCCGCTCCATGTACAGGATGGGCTGGTACTTTAGCTAATTCTGCTGGACGAACTCATCGATGATGAGCTTCCGCACGTCCCCGAAGGTGGAAGGTGGAGTGCTTTTTCCAGGCCTCAGCCCTAGGACGCGCAGCACATTCCAGACAGCGGCTCTCTCTCTGGTGCCACAGTCCTTCAAGTAGATGAGGCTCAGGATCCTGAGCAGGAGGCCTGTCAGGGGCATGCTGTTGCTCAGAGCCACCCTCTGTAGCTCTTCGGGCTCTGGTGCTTTGACCAGCGCAGACTCCATGGTGTGGAAGGCCTCTGTTGCAGCCCGAACACCTGGGCGAGGATGAGGCTGGTGAGCCTGAGGATGCCCCTCTACCACTTCTTGTAGCTGCCCATGACATCCTTCACCATATCTGGAAACCAGATGATCATCGTCTTCTGGTCCTTGACCAGCTCGTACCACACAAGCTCGTGCGCCGTCTGCATCAGCTGTGCCGGGTCAGGCTGGGCCTCGCCAGGGGCCTGGTGGGCGCCGCCCTTCTCTGTGGCCTGTGGCAGGGCCTTCGGGTCGGTGGGGCCCTGGGGCTGTGGTCAGGCCTAGAGGAGGGCTCTGTGGCTCTGCCAGGGTCACAGACAGAGGAATCCCCACCAGAACCCCAGGGCTGCTGTGCACCTCAGAGCTGGAGGCCACGGCTGCAAAGTTGGGGTTGCTCAGATCCTTACTTTGTTCTGACCGACCTGCGCCGTCTGACAAGGGCAGAGTCTCCGCCTCCAGGAGCACTTTGAGTCTGCCCTCCCTCCGCGGACTCCCGGAGAGGAAGTCTTGTACTCTCACCTTTTAAGAATCAGTGCAAATATCTCCTCTTCTAAGGTACCTTTCATAAACTGCTCTATATCTTCTAGGAATTATTCTCTTCTGTGTTTGCTTACCGAATTTCTGTTGTGGCATTTATCACTTTATATTCTTATTTGACTCTACCTACCCACCTCCCATATTATCAGAAACAAGCACTGTGTCTGCTTGTTTAAAGAACAGTAAAATGAAAACATGGAGCTCTTAGCTCCCTCCGAAATTTCAATTCAGTTTTAGATAATACTGGAAAAAGAGGTAGAAATATTTACTTTCTTGTGGGAAGTATTATTTAATAAATTTATTTAATCTAATAAAAATATTCTGACAGTGTTGTAAATTTGCATTTGGTATATGAGCTTTTAGAACTGCTTATAAATATGTGAATTTTAAAGTAATACATGATCACATTTAATTGTCAGACTTTTTATTTTCCTGTATAGAGCTGTAATCAGTGATCCAGAACAAAATTTAGCAATTGAGCAAAAGGAAAGTGATAACATCCTTCCAGACTCAAAGATAACACCTCTTCGATTTAGAAAAAGAACACTGCATGAAACAAAGTAAGAAGATTTTAATTACATAAAATGAAGATTCACTATGTTCTAAAAGTATTTTTAAAGTGTACTTCTGTGTCTAACTGGAGTTTTTGTGCGTGTTTCACTTTTTTCTGTATAAAGAAAAGTGGAATTTTTGAGTTCATATCCCAGTTCTGCTACTTTAAGATATTAGGGGCAATACCTTATTTTACTCTCTTTGCCCTATTTTTTATTTTTTAAGGAAAAAGAGTCACAACCTTTGGGGATAATAGATGTGAAAATATGTAATATAGTGACCGAGACATTTTATGTGCACAATATATACTGCCTAAATTTCATTGGCATATTAAAAATTGGTATTGATTAAAATTTTTTTTTCTTTTTTGCATTTTACTTCGTAGGTTTTTCAACCTTAGAATTGGTATGGATTTTACAATCCTCTGATGTAGTCCACTTAAATTCTTCAACAATTTCACTGACATGTAACCTCAGCTATAGCAGGCATAAAAACATCTACCAGTACCCACAGTAGCTTTTTTGTATTTTCAGACTGCTGTAATTGTTATTACTTTCTTATCATTTTCTAAATCATGTTTTGTCTCATTCTTATTTTCTGAAAGCCCTCACTTTCATACATTTAAATATTTGGAAGCATCATGTGTTAGTTTCTTATTGCTGTAATAATTACCATAAGCTTATATTCTAAAACACAGATTTATTGTTTTGTTGTTCTGGAGTTTAGATGCCTAAGATCAAGGGATTGATAGGACTGCATTCCTTCTAGAGGTTTCAGGGGTGAAGTTATTTTCTTGCCTTTCTAGAAGCTGCCTTCATTCCTTGGCTCATGGCCCCTTCCTCCATCTTGAAAGTCTGTAATAGCTGGTCGCATGATGCATCACTTGGCCCTCTTTTTCTGTAGATAAATCTCTATGTTCCTCCAATAAGGATATGTGTGAGTGCATCGAATCTACCTGGATAATCCCAATAATCTCTTCATTTTAATGTTCTTAGCTTATCACATATGCCACATCCCTTTTATCATATAATGTATTCCCATTTTGCATTTTACTCTGTAAATGGAACATTCCTATGTTCCAAAGATTAGGATGTAGACATGTTGGACCAGGGGAGGTTGTCATTTATCTACCACATATCTAAACTTTCCTTTTTAAAAGTAAACTTTCATTGAAATAAAACATACATTCACCATGCATAATTTTTAGGTGTACAACCTAGGAATTACCAAAAGCAGAACAATATTCATGTACCAAATGCCCAGATCAAGAAACAGGCAATTATCAGTACCCCAGAACCTCCCCTTATGCTGCCTCCCTGTTACTATTCATTTCACCTGCCATGCTAGATTAACCTCTCTATCCTAATATCACAGATTAGAGCTGCCTGGTTATGAAATTTGTGTAAATGAAATTACAAAAAATATACTGTGTCTAGCTTCTTGTAATTTCTTTGTTTATTTAGTTGTGTATAAGATGTACAACGTGATATTTTGATATACATATACACATAGCGAAATGTGTTTGGCCTCTTTTACCCAATGTTGTGTGTGTGTGTTTTATCCCATGGTGTTGTCGTTGTCTTTTTTTTTTTTAAATCTAACTGTTCTATAGTATTTCATTGTACCACATTCCACAACTTATTTATTCAAAGGTTGATAGATATTTGGCTGTTTATGAATAGTGCTGCTATAAACTTTCTTGTTCATGGCTTTTGGTGAACATATGTACTCATTTCTGCTGATTATATACTTAGAAGTAGAATTGTTGGACCGTTTAATATGCATATGTTCAGCCTTAAAAGATGCAGCCAAATAACTTTCCAAACTGGTTGCTGCAGTTTACACTCCCACCAGTAGCAGTATGAGTGTTCTTGTTGCACCATATCTTTGCCAGAGCTTGGTATTGTCTGCCTTTTTTAATTTTAGTTCTTCTTATGGATGTGTATTAGTGATTTTAATTTGCATTTCACTGGAGACTAATGTAGTTGAGTACTTTTCCATATGTATGTAGGCCATCAAGATATCCTCACACAAAATTTCCATTCAAGCCTGTTGAGTTGTCTTTTTCATATTTATTTGTGGATCTTATTTACATATTTTAGAAATGAATCATTTTTCAACTATATTTGTCACACATATCTTTTCCTATGCTGCAGTTACCTTTTCATTCTCTTGATTATATCTGTCTTAAAAACTAAAGTTAGAAATAGGAGTTCCTAATTTAAACACAGGCCAGTTTGCTTATCTTTCCCTATATTGTTAATGTCCTTTGTATATTCCTTAAAAAAGTTTCACCTACCACTAAATCATTTTCCCTCTGACTTGTAATGCCACATATGTCATATGTCAAGTTGTTATATACATGATTATGACATGACATGTTATATGCATGTCAAATGCATGGTTGATTTTCTAGACTTTTTCTCCAGTATTATCTATTTTCCTGTGTCAATATTATCCTATATTAATTAGTATTGCTTTGTATTAAATACCTGCAGCTTGGTTAAAGCTAATCTAGTTCCATGAAAAATCCTGTGGGGGTATTGATTAGAATTACTGAATTTGTAGCTTCCACTCCTCTTCTCCCCCCATTTATTCTTCCCAGAGGAGGAGAGTGTTCTGCTTCATAAATTTAGAAGAAGGAATTGCATGGGTAGTGCAGCCCTTCTCCTCCCCCTTATTTTGGGAGGCAGCAGCCTGCAGAAACACACATTCTGCCGTGTGCATTGTTTTATAGGGTCCCTCTGTAGTGGAAATGAGTGGGTTAGTCTGTTTGATTATAGCGGTTAAGGACTTAGCTTGTGGCTGCTGCATACCTAAGCCATGGTTTCTAATCTTTATCAGTACTAAAATTCATATTTTAATCATCAATCTTTCTGATTCTTCTTTACATATTGGTAAGGAACTTGGGTTCCTAAAAGGGATTGGACACCGAAAACCCAACATGGCATCTTGCATTTTCTAGTATAAATACGTATTTACTTTTATCTTTTCAAGAAGACTATAGGGCCCTTGAAGCTATTGCTTCCATTTATCACTGTTAAAGTGAGTTCTGTTTACTATTGAAAAGCCATATAATGTTAAGAGCAAGGTTTTTTTTTCTAGCTCTGCCATTTACTAATCGAATGGCTCTGGGCCGTTTACTCATCTGTCTCTGTTTCTGTAAAATTTATTTGAAAAATGGGGATAATAACACTTACCTCAGAGTTATTGTAAATGTTAAATAAACCAATACACATTAAAGTGATTTTAACAATGACTAGTGTCTAGGAAATTCTCAATAAATGGTAGCTGTTACTGTTGCTGTTATTTCCTCAGCATTTAGAATTGTTTCAGGCACATAGTGGGCATTCAATGAACACATTAATCCCAGCAGATTAAATTGAATTGAAGTGATTAAGCTCCCATGGCTCTACTCTGTGCTTACAAACTCTCATTTGGTTTGCAGGCTTGTGTTTCCTGTCCCCTGCTTCCTCTTTGTACATAACCTAGATTTTACAGAGGCGTAGCTTTCAGGATACCAATGACCCGCACGCTTACTTACTAATTACGTTATTGCCATTTCATTATACCTGTAGTTTTGTGGGAGGAATATCATTAAATTATTTGTGAAGCAAAGGAGAAATAGATCATTTAGTCTTCAGATCTCTTAATATACAGGCATTATTGGCAATAGGGTGCTTTGGTTTTGCTTTATATTGTTAAATAGAATTTTAGGGCTGGCAGCCTTTATGAGATCATTCAGTACTATCTGAAGGCCATAATGATTAAATAACCTATTGACCTATGACAAGGTTCAAACTTCATTCAGCACTCTTCCCCACTCTTTGATTATTTTGGTAGGGAATGTAAAGCTAGAAATCACTGAAAACCTGATTGATAGTGGCTTAAAGAAGTCAAGATTTATTTTTCTTATATAGTTAGCTGCTTGGAGGTAGGCATTTATTGGTTTTGGTTCAGTAGCTTAGTGATGTGACAGCTGTAGGTTGGCTTTCCTGTATCTTTTTGGTCTTCCTGACATGGTGGCTTGATCTCATGGGCTCCTAGCATCATAACCCTGCACGTTCACAGGCAGGAACTCTTCTCATGCCACTTTCCTACCAAAGAAAGTCTTTCCTGGAAGCTTATTGGCAGAACTGAGTCCCTTACTCATCCTTCATTGCAAGATGCTAAGAGCAAATTCTATGTAGTGGGAGGAGGCAAACAAGAAGAGGGTTAGAAATGGCTTTCAGATAGCCCTACAACAGTGCCAGTCACAGATGTTTTATCTCTGTTCAACATTTACTTTTATAGCACTTTGGTGCTTAGATTCTAATATAAAAGTCATTCATGTATTACACACTATATCTCTGAGTTATTTCTTTTGTGTCTGCTACAATTAGCAATCTCAAAAAGAGTTTTACCTTTATCTTTATCCAATCTGTGTGGTTTCAAAATATTAACGTAAACTTTTTTTTCTACATTTATAATTTTCATCAAGTTGTAGGTATCCTAAAAAAATTACTGACAAAATGTATTTCTTAACAGGATAAGGACTAATTCTACATTAACTGAAAATGTGCTTTCTCGTAAATTACAATTTGATGGTAGGATCATATCACGGTAATTGTGATTTTATTAAAATTTTCAATCCTATGACTATAAAAATGTTGTCTTTTTGACTAGAAATAATCATAATGAGATTAGGTAGGTTTGTATCATTTAAATAAAAATATGTGAATTTAGAAGAAACATTTTAATGTAATAGCTATTAATCTGTTATATAGGAAATATGAATCTGTAGGAAAACCATTCTAATTAAAAGTTACCTTTAAAGCAAATTTAAATGTTTTTTAAAAAGTAATTTAGAATTGAATTTTTAAAAGAGTTGTATTACTACTAAAGTATTGTAAACTGAAAACTAACATTGTATAAGCTGCTTTAATTTTATCTTAATGATTTAACAGATTATTGATAGATGCAGTGACAAGGATAATGATTCTTAAATGTATTATTTCAGTCTTATAATCTTCCAGTAATACATAATTCTACTTGATGTTCTTTGTATATGTGTATTTTAAATTATCATATTTGTTTAGTGATTTTAAAGCTTTCTATGGCAATAAAAGATACTAAATTTGTATCTCTGGGTGGCTTCTTGCAAGCTCAGCACTTTTAAAGATAATTTACTTTGTCTTAAAAGTCTATGTTGAATTAATAACCTACACTGTAAATATATCCACTTTTTATGTCAGTGTAACGATATTTTTTTCTTCATTCAAATCTAATTTAAGTGGACATTTCAGCAAACTGTGTTTGTGTTTTCCCTACAGTTTCCTGTAGCCTTCACTCATTGCCACATACATAAGAAAGTTAGCTATCCCTCTTGAGAGGCACACTTTTTTTTAGTTAGTTAATGTAAAAAGTATTCTATTTCAAGATATCATTCTATTTTGATATCATTCTATTTTTCCAGAAATGGACGTGATGCTTGCAGAGAGCTGATTGGGTTCTTTTTCACTCATGACCAGTCCCTTACAATTTATGAATATCGACAATTTGGGAAAAATAGGTATGCCATAAAACATTGTTAGAACTCTGAAGATGATCACTTCTGAGAGAAGCTAAATAACTACTTTTTTCTTCATTTACTTTCTAGAACAATTGTGCTTCCTTTTATTCAGAAAAGCATTTATTGTCATCAGTGTGGACAAAGAAAAGGAAAACAATACCAACTTGGTGATTTTTATGTTGTAAGTTGTGTGTGTGTGTGTGCGCACATTTAATACCAGATGTTGGATTTTGTGGAGTCCCATGGAGGTGGAGGAGCAGGGCTTCTAGTCTTCAATTTATTTCCTCTCCTCCATCCTGACCAGGGTCATTTGTGTGAAGGGGCTAATGGTTAATGTTTTCCTAGGAGTTTCTGCTTCCCAGCCCCAAATCCCAAATCTGAATCCAAGTATAGCCTTTATTTTCTGGTAACACCTCCCCTTCCCATTCCACAGTGTGGGTTGTCTCTAGGTGAAGTTGTATCTTCATACTTTGAACGGTTCTTCAAAGCTGTGTCATTGGGTAAGTGGCTATCTCAATAGCACCGGGAGATATTCTTTACCTAAAGTAGGTTTATTCTTTGAGGATGCACAGTTTCCTCCAGTTTCCTCTAGAGCTGTCGTTTTTCTGATAGATAGACTATCCTCCTTGTGATTTTTCCACTTTGGGAAATTCCTGGCATTTGGTGTGCCACAAGGATTCCCTAGAATGGGTGGAGCATAGATAATGTTAAAGTTTATGTAGTGCTCTTACATTTTAATCAGATTTACAGTTTATATCACGATTAAAATACAGCACTATCCAGTGATCATTCATGTAGTATATGTTTCTGTCCTAAGTTCTGTAAATGGAGCAGGAAGTTAGACTCATTCCCTGTTTTTGTGGAGCTGACAGTCTAATGGGAGACACAGATAGATAGAAGGGCCAGATAGGAGGGGAAATGTGGGCCAGATTGGAGGACTGATGACCCAGTTTTGTGGAATCAGAAAAGATCTTTGGATCTTCCTTTATACATCTTTTCTAACTCTGGTAGCTTTTTTCTTTTTTTCTTTCAGTTTTTGTTTTGTTTTGTTTTTTTGTGCTATCAGAAGATCACTCATTTCTCCAAAGCCTTCCAAAGTTCTGGATGTTGTTGTGATATGAAGATCTAAAAGATTAAAGACTGAAAGAGGCTAAATCTGAACACATTATCTAAAATAGCTCTCCTGCTCTTCTCTGTTCTTTCAGTAGGCTTAATTTTTCTTCATAACCCTGATCTTATGTATGTATATTTTTATCTATTCATTAGTTTTCTCTAACACGAGGCTATAATCCCTTGAAGGTAAGGACTTACCACTACCCATGTTCCTAGCAACCTGAAGAATGACAAGTACTTAGTAGACATTGAATAAATATTTATTTAATGAATGGATTTAAATGTGTAAGTTGCAACTTGTACAAGTGCCTAAACCACTCTTGTTCCTGAAGAGATATTTTTAATATCTCTATTTTTGTATTAAAAACGTGAAAACAAAGCAAATATCATATGTGTTTCAGATTTTTAGTCAGTGAAGCCTGGATGAAAGACTAAATAAATGCAAAAGGGCCATGCTGGATATACACTAATTTCTATCATGCTGACAGCTGTGGTGGTGCAGCATCTTGCTAGCTGGTTTCCCAAAAGGCTGTTTGCCAAATGCTGGGAAGGTGAAATATTTGCCCACCAGGGGAAAACGTAAAGCTTTAAATTTGCAGTATAGAAAAATTTTGCCAAATTTTGTGGTCAAATATGTTTAAATCTTTTAAAAATTGAGAATTCTTTTTTTCAGTTTTCATCTTACCTTTGTTTGTTATTGTTTTTCTTTTTAAGTTGAGACAGGGTCTCTATATGTTACACAGGCCAGTCTTCACCTTCTCATAACTTGTCCATAAGCTATTGTTTGTCCTTTGGTCGCATTCAGCAACCAAAGGGAATCATTTGCAAAACGCTTTCTGGTCTTCCAGGCCCATTCATTTACAACCTCCCCCATTTCCCTCTCCCAGTGATATTTAAGTATCAACAATCTGCAATCATCTGGCTCTTTGAACTAACTAACTTCCTTCCTTCCTTCCTTCCTTCCTTCCTTCCTTCCTTCCTTCCTTCCTTCCTTCCTTCCTTTCTCCCTCCCTCCCTCCCTCCCTCCCTCTTTTTCTTGTATGGCTCCTATGCTTATACACATTAATAAATTTGTTATGGTTTTTTCTTGTAAACTTGTCTTTTGCTACAGGGATATGGGCAGTGAGCATTATGATGGAGAGGAAAAGGATCACCTCCTTCCTCTCCCTACACGTACATGTTTTTGAGATAAACAATAACTAGTACTCAAGTAAGAGGACTCCACAGTACCATTTGTCACACTTATTTTATCCTAGATTCATCTGGTAATTAGAGTGACTAACTGTATTAGCCAATTGGCTTTATCCAGGGAAAAAACACAAACTTTTGGTATCTTTGTGACAGGAGGTGGCTTTGCACTTAGAGCAAGGTGCCTAAGGAAGTTAGGCTCCCACCCTCTCACAGAAACTGGGAGACAGCAGTGGTCTCACGCTTGATGTCTGCACTCAAAGAGTGGCTCTCAGGTCCTTAAGAATGCCTTATCTAGGTCATAAAGCTGACAGGCTTATCTAATTTTCACAAGTATTTATATGCATTTCAAAGAGAGGAAAAAGTACTTACACTACAATTACAAATTCTGTAAAGTAAATATGCTGAGAAAATGGAGGGGAGGAACATTCTTCCCTTATATTCAACAGGAAGAATCAAGCCCCTATTTAAAATTTGTATTTGTCCTTACACTGGTTATGTGTATAATAATTTTATAGGTTTAGATTAAGAATTTTTGATAGAAATTTTGTGGCTGAAGTTTTAATGATGTAATTAGGTTGAAATTAGGTTTTATGGTTAGGCAACTTCTGTCATCAAAAGTTCAGCTGAAGAGTATGAGAAATCTTCATAGTTCCTCAATTTGTGGTACATCATTCTGTGGGCCAATAGCTCTATTTAGGGATGTCGTAATTTCAATTAACTTATTTGTTCTTTTTTCCTCTCATTCTCATTTAAAAAAATCTGAGTTTATTATATTGCTAGATTTTTTGTTCATATGGATTGTTAAATAGAAGGCTATTCTGAGAGTGACAGAGATATTAGTTTCTTTATCTGTATAGTTTCTCCAAATACATATAAGCATTCTCCAAATATACTTTTTTACCATTATTAAATTATATCATGTCACATTAATCAAAATCAATTATTTTAAATTAATGTTAATTATATTTCATTTCTTATATGCTTTCTAACTTCATTCATCTGTTCATTTATTTAGGGTGCAACCTTGACATTTTTGAGTTCTGATCATCTCAGCCTTCCAGAAAGCATCAAAGAAAACACATTGCTTAAACTACGAATCACAAATATTGATCAAATAGCTTTGGATTCTCTCAAGTAAGTCAAATATGAATTTGGCATTTTGAAAGTAGGTGAAAACACTATTTTAAAATTATTTTAAAATGACATTCTATTACAAGGTATTTATAACTTCGTTAATGTTTATATTTTTAAAATACAAGCATAGCTATGTGTGTCTATTTTATGTGTTATCTTGTACTCAAATACACTTCATGTGTGGGAACAGTTATAATAAATATTTTAAAATATTCAATTTTATGTTAAAGATACCTTATTAATTTGCCTTTGCTTTAACACTTTTATATTATCAAAAAGAATAAATTTTTTAAAAAAGGATATCAATACAATATCATAACAATTTTTTCAAACTGTTAGTATGATGGTTTTTTTAGTATTTAAAAAAGTCTTAGGGTCCCATATGCTTACAGTATTCATTGATAAAGTGCATAGTGAAAAAATAGTGCTATACATCAAACATTGCTTTTAAAATGTATTTTTAAAAAATAACAGGAATACATACATATGATTTAAAAAGCATATATATATTCCTGTGATTTTATATATATATAATATATATATATTAGAGGCCATGCCTTACCCATTAACTGTAAGGAAGTCTGTGTTTCTTTGTCATTTACTATATTGCTAAAACGGAATGCGTTTGAGGGGGCTTTTTAAATTAACATTTTTACATTTTATACATTGCCAGGTAAAATTGCTTTTAAATTTAATAGTTTTAATTAAATATTTAAAACATTAAAATGGTTACAAAAATTAATGCTTACAAGTAGTTCTTGTAAGATTTTAAGGATTTTAGCTCTCAATTTAATCTTCTTGGGGATCAAAGCAGCAGGCAGAATTTGGACTTGGTTAAATTCTAAACATTCTTCCAAGCTTGAGAGTTTCTTTGAGTCTAGAGCAGGGAAGAGCTTAGAGTTTTTAGACTCAAGATTGTAAAATAGAATCTATCTATCTATCTCTCTATCCATCCATACACACATACACATATATATTTCATCGCTGTGAACATGTCAATTGCAGAACCACTTCTATGGAACAGAAGGATGATATAATCAGTCAAGAAACCAATGATAGGCTGGTCTTCAAGGCAATTCAAGGTATGTGTTATTACTATACTCTCAAGTACTTTGAATTTTCTATTTTTTTTAATAATCAGTGAAGCAGCATTTTTCCAGATATTTCTCTGTGGCACTTGATTTATATTTTCCCTCGGTTTATTTTAAAAAGTATATAAACATATATATATAAATTCTAAACAATGAAAGTATATATAAATAATATATATAACATATATATAAATAACATATATATAACATATGTATAACATAAATATAACATATATAACATAAATAACATATATAAGTATATAAATAACGTGTGTGTGTGTGCGTGTGGGTGTGTGTGTGTATATAAACACACACACACCCACACGCACACACACACACACACACACACACATATATATATACTCAATTAGTTACTCTGTTGGATCTTATAGGTTCAAATGGAGAAAGATATTGAACAAGCAATCATAGAAATTAACATATAATTTATGAATTTTTTTTTTGAGAGAGAGCCTTGCTCTGTTGCCCAGGCTGGAGTGCAGTCACACAATCACAACTCACTGCAGCCTCAGATTCCTGGTTTCAAGTGACCCTCCTTGCTTCAGCCTCTTGAGTAGCCAGGGCTACAGATGCA